>JAZHYW010002472.1:0-216751 GCA_037355805.1 Ixodes ricinus | reverse complement strand
AATTTCAACACCCATGTTCGTGTTAAAGGGTGTTTTTCCGAGCTCACACCCTTCCTACACCATTTTTACATGATTTTTGAATATTCAAGGGTGTACGGAAAGGCCTACACCCTTCGTACATCCTTTTTACACCCTGCGGCTACCGAAATCGTGTTAAGAGGGTGTTGCGGTGGTACACCCATGATTTCGGAGTCGTCAAACTCGGAAACCACCAAATTGCAGACATACGCGCCGACAGCAGAAGTCAAGAAGCAGTCCGCTCAATTTAGCGAATTTCGTGAAGTTCAAGTAAGCACAATGGGCAGCTGACATCCAAGCCAAGCCAACGCTCAAGTTGTTTTCAAGCCAGATGAATGCCAGCGTTGTGTACAAGCTCCTTGGTTGTTTACGTGCAAGCGACCACGAAAATAGCATCGGTTACGCACTTCTGCTCAAAATGGTGAGACCACATCGGTTCTATTATGATATATTCCGTCTCATCTTGAGATGTATTAAAGCGAAGGCTAGACGTGCTTGACGGTTCGGGCTCACAGCTTTACTGTGAGCCTGTACCGTAAAGGTCGGTTCAGACACTTGCGTTTGACTGCGTTGCGTCGAGAACGGAAAGCGAGTTACCGGCACATCTGTGCTTCGTATGAAGCGTGGATTCCAATTCAAGTAATCATCTTGGCATGCGATATAAGCAGCAGGGATGTCCTGGTTTCTCGCAGCCGCAACGCGGTCAAACGCTGTCAAACGCAACTGTTTGAACCAGGCTTTACGTGGTTGTCCTGTGCTTGTCCTTCGCGTTTTATTCTTTCGATTTTAAGTTTCATTTTCAACTCGCTCGCTTTTACCAGTACTAGTAGATACTCAAGCTGCACGAGGGTTCGTGCAGTGCGACCATCTAGCGATGCTAGGAGCTCGTGCTCCAGCCTTGGCTTTAATGCATCTTAGTGGGGAAGGCAATCATCGGGGATATATGACACACGATGATGCCAAGTCTGTTCACGGCGGGCTCTCGTGCTGTTTTGATTGGAGGAGAAGGGGCGTGTGAAAAATTGGCAAATGGAACATGGTTAGCGACAGCGCAAATATATGCTGGAAAAAGTTCAGAACGTTCAAGTGCAGCAGCCCGAGATGTTGGAGTTGAGCGATTGGAGAATCATTTGAAGATACTTTAAAGGTTCAGCCTTCTCTCCCCCCACACCAGTATCGAAGGCTGCTAGGATATTGGTTCAGGCTAAGCCCTCTGTCTTTCAATCAGTGAACTCGGGCTGTTCCACCTGACCTTGTTATTTCATAACTGATGTGTTAGAAAATGGAATGCAGATTTTCTTTACATGGCCAAAACATAAAAAGTGTTATCAAATAATACCTGCCATATTCATTATCTACGTTTGCAGACCGGGGTCGCCTTGCCTGTGGAGGATGAAGGTACGAGCAGCCTCGAAGCCCACCAACAGTGGCTGTGTGCTGAGAGCGAAAGCTGGTGCCTGACGAAGGCCAGATTGATCTTCGAATGGATGCGACTGCCTGCAAACGGCTACATGCGTTGACATTGATGGGCATATAGACTGCACAGAATGCTTATCCCTACCTGATGGACGCTAGGAGGGTATGCATTCCATACTTTTTTTACTGATCTCTACGACAAGGCCCGCTCCGTGATTGCGGCTACCGGACGGCCATCTTGGGACACGGAAAATCAACCTTTTGGAGCGTTGCTGAGGCTGGGCGGCAGCGTGCTGAAGACACGTTTTCTGTTCGTTTGTCATCATTGGGCGCGTTAAGTCCATGCTCCTTTACTCCTACTCCGAGTTTCATACTCCAGGCGCAGCAACTAAACGGCGCATGGCGTACAGGAGCGCGACACACCGAAACTATCGACAAGCCGCACGAGCTCCTTCCGACCGCACGGTTATGACGAACCTGGCATCCCGTGGATACGAGTGGCAGAAGCCAAAATTATTTCGGTGCTAAATTAATTAAGGCCACTGTAGAGCGGCAAGGTATAAAGTAAAAGAGACGGCGACGTTATGAAGTTTCTACGAACGTTTAAATATTCCTGAGAAGTTCGGAGACTCGCTTCGAGCACATACGGGGAAAGTTACCTTGGCCGATCTGTTTATTGACCATGCATGCTGTTAAATTAAAGACAACATTCTTGAACCCGCTTGTCGACGCACGAAACCCTCAAACTTGCCAGATATTTCGTGGTTCCGTATAGCAGTGAGACGGAATTGGACGGAAGCTGTCGATGTGCTATGCCGATACCAGAACACAATTCAATAGATAGCATGTCAATTCGTTTCAGGCGAGACATGAACATGATGTTTCGGCTTTCCATTCGAAGTATCTTGATTCTCTCGGCAAAGCATCCTAGAAAGGGCAGCGGTCCGACTGTCTTCTCATCTCAACAACTTTCTGTCGCTGTGCTGTCGGCAACCTACCGTTCAATAGATGAATTCGTTTTTAGGCGAGATGCATGAACAAACCTTTCCTGCAATGCTAACTGATGCTTCAGCTTTCCAATCTAAGTATCTTTATTCGCTGCAGCTGGACTAAGCATTTTAAAAAGGGCAGCGGTCCCACTGTCTTCTCGGCAACTTTTCTGTCGCCGAGCTATCAGCACGCTTGTTCGATAGATCACTTCATTTTCAGGCAAGACGCATGAACAAACCTTTTCCTCAACACTAACTGATGTTTCGGCTTTCCCATCGAAGTATTTTAGTCGCTGGGCTGAGCATTATAAAAGGTGCAGCAGTCCGAATGTGTCCTCATCTCAACAACTTTTCTGTCGCTGTGCTATCGGCACGCTACCGTTTGATGGATGAATTCGTTTTCAGGCGAGATGCACGAACAAACTTCTTCCGGAATGCTAATTACTGTCTTGGCTTTCAAATCAAATTGTTTTTGCCTGCTGGATTAAGCACTAATCGACTGAAAAGGAGCAGCTGTCCGGCTATGCCTTTCGTTTCAACAATCTCAACAATAGCACAGCCATCTTGTTCGTGGACGTGACATCGCGGAGCGCGAAGAAGTCACTCGTGCTCCGAGAAATGCTCGGTGCACGAAGAGCGCGCTCGAGTGTCAGTCTCCGGCGGCGCTCCTGTCTGTTTGGTGAAAGGAGTGCCAAACTCTCGCGCTGTGTAAACGATGAGAATTGCCTTTGAAAACACATGAAATTTCTTGCAAAAGCGCAGCACTGCAGGAAAAAGGCAACTCGTCGAACGCAAGTCTCGCCGGTCTTGCGGCGTGATCAAAGCTTCCTTGGCCTGCCAAACTGCTGCGTCTCTGTGCCTTTTCACGCTTGGATACTTATCAAGAATCGATGCCATGGCAGAGCTTTGAAGGTATGTCACACGTAGACGTCTTCTCGATCACCCAGCTGTTCCAGCGAGTTGCTATCAATAGGAAACGAAATCGGTGGTTGCTATTATGTATTAACCATGGCTATGTTCCAAATCTACTCAAACGGATCACATGACAGCACAAATAGAGCAATGCTGTGGAGGAAGGTAGGTTTTCGAAGCCAAAAGTATGAAGCGGCGAGATAGAAAGTTTTTCAAACGCGGCTTGTCCATGTGGTTGTGTGCAATCTGTCGCCGTCGCCATAGCCTCCTACCTCTCCTTTGTCGCCACTGGATCATGCTCGTTTCTGGACCGCAAGTGCCGCAAGTTACAAATACAGTCATAAGAGTAAAGTAAAATGCTGCTCCAGAGGCACATGCATCTTCATGCACGTTGGATTCACGAAACAAATCCACACGGCGTTGATTCTTGTTCGGTATTCAAGCGTGCGAAGACAGAGACGCAGCACTTTGGCATGCGAAGGAAACTTTGATCATGCCGCCAGACCGGCGAGACTTGCGTTCGACGAGTTGCTCCTTTGTCTTGCGGTGCTGCGCTTTCGTAAAAATTTCCACGTGTTCTCAAACGCAATTCTCACCATTCGGGGTGTTAACAAACTTCTTCGGTAAATGACAACGAACGAGCAGAAAACATGTCTTCAGCTCGCTGCCGCCCAGCCTCCGCAACGCTCCAAAAGGTTGACTGATATTCTGTGTCCCAAGGTGGCCGTCCGGTGGCCGCACTTGAGCTGCAACGACCAAGCGGAGACGCGCGATCCAGCGAATTGTCATGGAGATCAATGGTATTGCTTGCATGGCGTACTATTAGCCTTGAGAGCGAACACAAGCGTCGCTGCGGTCGCCATGTCTTGACTGGGTGAGGTGTACCGTGACGTCTGACGACGGACTCCGCTTCGCGTTCTGGCATCTGGCTCGCTTTCGCCCGCTTCCTCACGATCGTAGGTTTGTGATCATGCTGACCTAGTGTTCAGCGCTGCAATGCAATTTCTAAAAGAAGCCGGTATCATATTTTACCACCCGAAGACATCGAGATTAAAGAAAGCATGGACAGTCAGACTAAGGATGGGAAAGGCACCGTCAACATCGGCCGTTGTGTGCTGTAAGCACGTTGAGAAGCAGGGCTTCGTTTACCCAGTGTACTATCGGGGAAAAATGAAATGCGAACAGAGGAGCGCGTGGCTTGCCGTACAGGCTGCGCCACCTGAAAGTGAGCCTAGGGGCGAGGGTGCGTGGCCTACTTTGATGTGTTCACGCCCTTCGCTCGGCGCTCCCCAAGCTTCGGCAGTGTGCCTCTTAGTGCGCTGAAAGCTATCACCGCTATCTTTGCTAGCTCAGCGCGTGCGGTGCGAAGAAGCTCGGCCACGCGCCGAGCAGACAAAGATAGCGGTGACAGCTTTCAGCGCACTGAGAGGCGCACTGCCGAAGCTTGGGGAGCGCCGAGCGAAGGGCGTGAACACATCGGAGTAGGCCACGCACCCTCGCCCCTAGGCTCACTTCCAGGTGGCGCAGCCTGTACGGCAAGCCACGCGCTCCTCTGTTCGCATTTCATTTTTCCCCGATAGTACAAGGCGCTGGGTGAGACTTATACCGACAGAATTTTCGAGCGCAGCTCTAAGCGCCCGTTTCCGGCAGAGCGGCGTCGCCGTCGCCGTACGCCGTCGCCGTCGCCGGTCGCCGTCACATCGGCGTCGCCGTCGGTCGCCGTCGGCGTAACCGCGCAGTGCACGATGGGTAAATTCCGCTATTTAGCGGAAAATTTTCCCGGCTAAATCTAGCGGAAAATTCCCCGCTAAATCAGCGGAAAATTTCGCCGCTAAATCTAGCGGAAAATTTTTCCCGCTAAATCTAGCGGAGAATTTTCCCACGTAAATCTAGCGGAAAATTTTTCCCAGCTAAATCTAGCGCGAGATTCTCCGCTATATCTAGCGGAAAATTGTTCGCCCGCTAAATTTAGCGTGAAATTCTCGCGTATCTAGCGGGAAATTCCCCGCTAAATCTAGCGAAAAATTTTCCCGCTAAATCTGGCGAAATTTTCCCGCTAAATCTAGCGGGAAATTTTTCCACTATATCTAGCGGAAAATTTTCCCCGCTAAATCTGTGGAGAATTTTCCCGCTAAATCTAGCGGAAAATGTTTTCCCCGCTAGATCTAGCGGAAATTTTCTCCGCTATATCTAGCGGAACATTTTCCCACAGATTGGAAATTTCGGCTATATCAGCGGAAGTGTTCCCCGCTAAATCTAGCGAAAATTTTCCCCGCTAAATCTAGCGGGAAATTTCCCCGCTAAATCTAGCGGTAAGTTTTACCCGCTAAGTCTAGCGGAAAATTTTCTCTCTGCTAAATCTAGCGGAAATTTTCCCGCTAAACTTAGTGGAAAATTCCCCTCCTCAGTCACGTGACCCCTCTCTCCGAGGTCACGTGACCTAACCGGGCTTCCGTCCTCCTCGAGACTGCACCTAATTCGGCGTTACAGGAGTTGTAAACTGGCATTACACTTTCATACCTTTTCCAGCCGAGTTTGTCACGTTTACCTTTATAATTAGGTTATAAGTATCGAAAGCTATCGGTGGAGGCAATTCCGTCGATGAACCTCCCCGCCCCCTCCACACGATATAGGGCGATTGTGCAAGGGGTTATGGAAGGGGCGGTGTAAGTGTTTCAGACACTGAAATTCTGCTCTTTGCAGGTTCATGAGTTAGGAGAACATCACACCCCGCTTTGCGGGCATACAAATGGCATTTAAGTCAAAGGCCTTTGAGCGGTCTCACTTGTGATTTTCTCTCCATGGCCCAGAATATATTTAACATGTTGCTCGAGCAGAGTGCAGCTTTTTTGCTGAGACGTTTTTGTTTAAAAACAAAGATGAAAAAACCTTTTAATTTATTCAAATCATCAGCAGCGTTGATTGTGTGAGATGTAAATATATTGCGATGCTCCTGCAAGTGCAGTGACATTTCTTCCTTTTCATATACCAGCTGTGATTCATGCGCTGTCTGCTTTGGAAACCATGCTCGGAATGTTGGTTGAAGTTCCGCTTGCAGCTACAGACCATACCTCAATAAGGCCGCATATAATAATTCACATTTCCTACGTCAAACGCGCACAAAAAAAAAGAAAACAGAAACTAGTATGCCGACAGCTAACGCCGTCTCAGCCTCCGCAGGGCGAGTGAGGGGATAAATTTTGTCCTCAGCGTGACGTCACCCCGGCTCACTGTAAAGGGGTCGCCACCCAAACTTCTCGGTGCTAATACTCTCACCATACAATGCACCTAGTATTTCTTTGGCCCCTGACCATGAAATCATTCTCAATTTGCCATTTCATCTCAACCAGAGCCGTATATGTAGAGAGTTTGGCCATTTGTTGGGAAGTATAGGAGACAAATGAGGAGGCATCATTGGCCGAAAGCGGGGTGGGCTTGTCCCAGGGCGTCTTCAGAAATTCGAATGTGACCAACCAGAAGCCGAAAATAATACCCTGGCGGTGGTCGCGAGAAACAAACCTGATAACTGCATTGGAGTAACTCTCGATGACTGAAAATATAGTACACGTGATGTTTCAATCACGCTCATCCAAAATGATGGTGGAAGAGTGCGACTAGCGGAACGATCGACACAATTCGTACGCCAAGCGCCAACGGTCGGGAATCTGCCGTCCGCGCGGTCACACTCTGTCCGAGCAAAACAGATTTGAGCGGCGCATTCGTTTCTTACATCTTTCTGCATGATCATGATCAAAACAACACGTGAACCTTATTTTCAACCACGAAGAGTTACTACACTTCACTCTTACGCGCTTATTAAAACCATTTACGAACATATACCTTTGATCAGAACTGTTTCTTGCTACCACCGCTAGGGGATTCTTTTCGGCTTCTGGTTGGTCGAGAGAGCATGCCAAGCCCTCTTTCCGAGTCTGCCGCGCGCCCTGGCTCTGCCCGTGCCTCCCATTGACCAAACTCTCTACATATAAGGCTCTGATCTCACCGGGAGCCCAATTTTGGTCATCGAGATCTCAACTGGCTTGCACTGAGGAAGCTAAAATACCGCTACCAGACGCATCGTCTGCTAACATGAGGGAATAATAATGAGTTTGTTTGCTACTAGGTATCATTCTCTGACAGAAACAAAACGAGGAACAGACTGGCAAGTCATCTGCGAACAGAGCCAAAAAGGGACAATCGTCTGCTACGAATTGTGTGCCGTGCAGAGTGAGATCAAAAACTAGTTGAATTAGGGAACATCGGCTATTTTACGGACGCAATTGTTGTCCTGTGCTTCGTTTGGCTATGCTGATTTGTTTTCTGGTCGTGTGTAACTTGGACACCCACTGGTGCTAAAACAAGAGCTTGGGACAAGCACCCACCTTGCCGCGATATCGATCTCACTATCCGAAAGAAAGTGACAAGTTCTCACCAAAAAATTGCCTCGTTGACAGCGAAAAGAATTCTCATTGGTCGAGAGCGCTTGTCTGTGGCATCGTGTCCAATCACAGTGCGGACCTAGTGAGATCTTGATCGCGATCTCAGTGATGACCAAAATCGGGCCCCAACAACATTTTATTCTTTCTCTTTTGGCGCTAGTTCTCTGTGTCTGTGAAAGTGCCTATAGATTTGCAACTATATATAGATTTAAAATAGAAAGATGAAATTAATTTTTGAAATTATTTATTGTGGGCTGGCATTGGGAGAAGTGTTCTTGGAAATTTGGTTCTGTCATGTTTCGCTTCTGTGACATTTATGCAAGTATGTATGCGTGCTCTACTTTCAGTTTCGAAAAGACTAAAAGCGCCAGACAAAGATCGAGCTAATGAAGGTAATGCCGGAAGGAGTGGCATCCATCATCAGTCTTGCCTCCAGGAAGATTTTGAGATGCAACAAGGAGCTGCTGGAGCACATCACCGTGATCTCAGTGGAAGGTGCCAACTGTGAGCTCATGAAGCGTAAGCTCCAAGTATTGGATTTAATTGCTGAGTGCCTTTTCCATTGACAAGAAGCCCCCAACATTTTCTAAGAACTCCAGTGGGGTTTTGTTGTTGCATTTTTATACTCGCAACTCATTCACTTTGCCAATTTCGTTTTTCTAGCCTGGCTCAGCTGGCAAGCTGAGCAGTGAGTGTGAAACTGTACCATTGTTTCCGGCCAGACTGTCCATTATTATTTATTGTTCTTCCCTGCTATTGTGATATGTCTGCACTGTAGTCATGACAGGTGCTTGAATGGTAGCTCCTACTTTCTACACATGGGTCCTAGGAAACATTTTGTTAGTGATGAGGTGCCCACAATCATGGGCGTCAGCAAAGTGGCACAAGGGAGGGGGGGATCATTGTGGGGGGTGTAGCATTCAGCCCTATAACTTTGAAAGAAAATGAGGTTTGCCCCCCCCCCCCTCCTTTTCCTGCAAAACGTACTGCAGATGCCCATGCCCGCAATCTAGGCCAACGGTTCTGGAATGAGGGTCTGTGGAACCTGTCCGTAAAGGCATTTTAAAAATCCGCAAAACTCTGCCGGAATCTTTTTTTTTTTTAATATGATTTGGGGCATTGAGTTGAGCCCAGTTTGGCCATGATGCATTCACAGCTCGGGGAGCAAAAGGAATCTACAGAAAAATACCTCTTTTCACTCTTCCCCCTTTTTATTCTTGGTAAACACGTTTGCAGTCCACCCCCCCCTCCCTCCCCTTTTTTTACGCTGCCTGGCGTCTCCAATCACTTCCGCCAGTCCAAAAAGGGTTTGCTTGCCACGATTGGCGGTTTCCTTCTTTTCTCTATAGCATCCTTTCTGCTAAAGTGGAAAGAGTGTAGGCGGAGCTTCTTCCCCTCACCGTACCGTCTTAACCTGCAACATACTATACACGAACTCATCTCTGTTACGTCACGGCGCGGTGGTGGCGCGTCGGACGCACTTCCGGTCCGGGGCTGTGGGCGGAAGGGCCCATGTGAGACGTGTATTCCTGCGTTGTTTTGAAAGGAACCAGACAAAAACCTGCCTTCTCGTCAGAATGCCGCGACTTGGGCTGTACCAAAAGATTCGAGAAAGGTTTGAAGGTCAGTTTTCATGCGCTCGGTTCGTCCGAGAACGTGGATATGTGCCATGAAAAGGGAAAACGAGACGCCGTCGGACCACGATTGCTTGGGCGGGAAGCACTTTGGGTTGAATTCACGGATACTTGTGGTCATCAGATTTATTTGTATTGCTCCAACATGAACGCCGGACAACCGTCAAGTTGTACGGACCACCTGCGGACTACGTTCAGTGCGCCTTCAAGTTCAAACGGCCGCCTGATCGTTCGAACTGTCGTCTGCTCTTTCAAACGTTTCTGCTTGTCGTCTGCTCTTTTAGAGGACACTGGCCCGTATACCAAACATGGGCCCGTTACTTGCAATAATAAGTAAGTGCAGGCCTCAAAAGACTTAAGTTTGAAGGTTGGTAAGCAAGCTCGACGTAAACAAAGGATACAAGGAGATTTGATCATCGTTACCAGTGGCCATCACCGACTTGTTATGCCTGATTCACTTGGTCCGATTCTGCTTGCGTTTTTCAGTATCGACGTCGACCATCTCAGCTACGGTTCACGCTTTTGCAGCCCGAGCGACGTCGCTACTGAAAATTGCGAGCGAAATCTCATCATGCGAATCAGTCTTTAGCGTACATTCTGCGGCGTCCACGCGGAATGAATCGCCGCATGTCAGATTATTCACGCGAAGTTTTGCGGTATAACGAGCCTTGTTAATTTCGCTGACGCCGCTCAAGTAGTCAGACATTGCCAGGAAGACATAGAATCAACAATTCAAACGCGAAAAAGAGCGCGGGGACTCACACCGACGCCGACAACATCGCGTTTCAATGGTTTGTTTATGGGCAACGGCGAGCTTCTTGCCCACACCCCCATCGCGCATGCGCGGCGCCAGTGGCGTCCGCTAGGGGCGCTCCGAGCGCTTCGGTTTGTTTGTAAACATGAGTTGGTGTATACTCTCGGGAACAAGATAATAGCCTTGTATCTTTTCTGCCGCCACAAATGCTGTGCAGGGAGTAGCTTAGCATGTTTTTGGCAGAGGCTTTTGCCACCGCCGCACGCTACGCTATGAAGTGGAGCGCCACGGTGTGTGCATGCCACAAGTCGCATAAGGGCACTTTCAAGCTGCGTGGATGCAATGACGGCAGAAAAAACACCAGTGGAGCGGACAATACAGAGCATGTTATTAACAGCACTGGTTAATTCCCAAGAAATCACAATCTGAATCATGACTGTAAAACCATTTATTTTCACAAATCGGTCACAGAGGACATAATCGCGGCCACTAAATTTTGCGAATTCCAGACGCCTGCATTGAAACTCTTAGAGACCATGAAGGCAATTTCGAAATTTTATTTGACGACTGAAATGGGCGTCGGGCTCGTCTTAGACAGTGTTGACCAAGTTACAGCCCGAACAGAAGTTTGTGTGCCGCACCAATCAATTAAACAGTTGTGGTAATATTTGCGCCGGGAACGATGCCCGAGACCCCCCAAGACGGCGGCAGAAAGGTGAACTAAAGTGCGCCGTCGAAGCATGACGACAACGGGCTCCTCGTCAGGCGATTGCTTCAAACGGTTGAAACGAATGATGCGCTCTTGGTTTCAAATTCGGTGGTGAGATGTCATAAAAAGAAAAGTAATTTGAATGTTGGATAATTTTTTAAAGTTGTAGTTCGGATTTAATAGGTTTCATAGCATGTATAGGAATAGGTTCCATAGCGTGTGTAGCGTGTAGGATGACAAGGAAGACGACTTGTGGAAGTAAATGACAGCTGTATGCTGTGCTGGTTTTGAGACGGTGGTGTGTATGTTCCTTTTTGTTTCCTTGTCTCAAGGAAACAAAATTTTGACAGCAAATTTTGAACCCTGCTAGTGCACACCTTTCTGATCCAAAACTGACTTCGAGACCCAGTAGGTTTCAATGTCGGTTTCAAATAAGAAAACCAACGCCAAAGTCAACTTCGAAACCTGGGATGTTTTGAAGTGATTTTTGGCGTTAGTTCCCGAAAAGATACGTCATCGTTTTGATGGCCGGGAGCTAAAAGCATTTCATGCTTAAAATCATACTCATCAGTGCGGCCTTTATTGTTCTCTGACTAAATCAATTCTGCTTTTATATGCAGGAGGGAACCATCCCGACGACACCCTGCATTGCCTTCTCAGGGTACGATGTGGAGGCAGTGAAGAGCATGAACATACACGTTGATACAGTTTGGCTTTTCGAAGTGCAAGATGCGGAGGATGGCTTGACTGTGGTCATGGCGGCCTACTGGCTTTTCGGCTTCGCCCATGGCCAGAAGACATACAATACGAGCTGCCTTCTTGAGAGGCTTTGTCTTGTTCTAATCTACTCGCAGCTACGGCCAGTTGCAATCAAGGTGATTAATACAATCAAAAAAACACCTGTAGCCTGATTGCTGATCACATAGTGTGATCGCCAAAGTCTGTGAAACTCCTGCCAGGGTTGTTTCGATTTTCGAAATCACTAAAGGCTTTGTTTGTTTTTCTTGAGATGGCAGCTGCAAGTTGTGTGGCTCACATACCTATCTAAGTATGCTTCAATTCATGACCAGCTTTATTCGTTTATATTTATCACATTTCTCTAGTCCAGGGGTTCTCAAACTGGGTTCCGGGGAACACAGGGGTTCCACGAGCTGGTCTCATGGGTTCTGCAAACACCCAAATTGCAACCCCCCCCCCCCCATGCCGCAGGCTGCACGGCAGGACCATACAAAGCGCCTTCATCTCACTTTGTACTGACATCACGACTGATATGGTGGGGATATATGGGAAGCAACACAGGCGAAATTGCCTACAATTGTGCATCTGTTGCTTCTCGGTCGGCAAATATGGAGGGGGGGGGGAGGGTGAGGGGAGGGTTTCCACGGCAGTTTTTGAGGCTTCCTGGGGTTCGGTGAGACCGAAAAGTTTGAGAACCCCTGCTCTAGTCCTATGTGTTGTTTCCTAGTCATCAAACTATTAGGCACCTGTATGGAGTACTAACATTTTTTTTTACGTTTCTCTCAAAACGGTTTGTGTCACCATGTCTGGAATTCAGCACCCTTACTACGAAATGTCAAATTAATCTTATGTTGAGATACTTTCTAAAAGTGGAGATGACCGGCATTAAATGTTGTGTTTCTTTATCGCTCCTGTTCATACTTTGCATATTACTTCAGTCAAAGGACGGCACCAGTGTTCAATATTCCCGTGTAAGTGAAATGCTCTGGTTCATTTTGTTCATAGCCTGCTCATTTTTCATAGGGCAGTACAGTGCTATATATAAAATTTCCTGTATGGCTATTTATTTAAAACTTGTTTTAAAATTTGTTGTTTAAATTCAAGGCTTCCTTTTCCTTAGAGGGAAAAGTCGGATATAAAATTGTGCGACATATCTGGAAAATAAATAACCAACTGTTAACTTTACACTTGTTGTCGTTAGTGCTTCCATATGAGATGTCCCCACCCCATGCTTGAATTTACGCTAACCTTTTGTGATCTTTCGAAATTTCAGAAGCGGGCAGTTAAGGTTTCGGTAACATTTGTCAGAATAAACTTATAGAGGGTCAACAGAAGAAAAGAAAATGAGATCCGATTTTAAATGATTTGATAGATGTGTGTAGTCTGTTAGCCCCGTCAGCACAAGCTTTTCAACCTGGATAAAGTGAGCGTGCGTGAGCACGTACTAAGCAGTACCGAAGGTAATGAGCACGCACTGCTGCATTTTCAAAGATTCGGAAATGCTCTTTTTTAAAAAAATATAAAAGCCAGGCATTGTTGTGGTATATTCGTAACATTGTGGCTTTCTTGAAGAATGCGGGCATTCTGAAGGTGTTGCCAAAGGCTTGCCAGGGTGACAGCGCGGTCGAAGGCGACAAGTGCGAGCTAGTATACGTTCTATCGCAAGCTCTTGTTCTGCGAAAGCACTTCGCAAAGTTGCTTCCACGTGCCTGTAGCCTTCGCTGCCCTACGGTGGTAATGGTAAGCAACTCCGGCTGACACAAGAAATCATCCCATCACTGCCACACTCTGCTACTTTTTAAAGGGATGGTGAACCAAAAGTTGGACTTCAGAAAACGATGCAGGAGCTGTAGGCGAGACGCTACAATCCCTACTACACTACTCGTAAGGCGATATCTCGAATGGACGGCCGTATTTTTGGAAAAAGAGGTCGAGATTGAATGAGGTCGTGTGACATCAAGATATCTCGTTTCCTCCTCGCTTTGCCCCCTCAAGGCGGTGAGGCGAAGAAGACGCGAGGCCGTTCCCTCTCCTTCTCGGAAAAACATGACGTAAAACATTTCTGTCAAATGCGCCTCCTTTTTTGTAAAATAGGGTCATCCATTCGAGATATCGCTGCATGAGTGATGTTTTGGTGTTTGTAGCATCCTGTTGCATGCTTTTGCCGCTGTGTTTTGTGGAATCCAGATTTCGGTTCAGCGGCCCTGCAAGGACTTTTTTTGCACCGAACCTGAGCGCACTGAACGTAGTAACTTAATGAAACTTTTCTTTTATCGAATTTCGCTTTATTTTAAAAGTTATAAGCTAATTCAAATTACAAAAACAAGCAAAAAAATAACCTCCTTCATGACGTCCTTGGTTGCTTGAGTGGCTGTGAACTAGAGGAGGGGTAGTGAGCTCAGCAAGCGCTCACGGCTGCCGTACACCGTGTCGATGGCTCGAGAGGGCGCCACTAAAGCATGTTCTGGATAGGCTGTATGAAGCGGGCAGCCAGGGCGGCTCGCATTGCATTTGCTGCGCGATTAAACACTAATTCGGCATGACACTTCATTGGCCACAAACAACAGCAAACACGGGGTAAAGATCAGTTCAGAACGGGAGCCACTTCGCACTGCCATACCGCCAAAGGGCCAAAGCTGCTTGCCGAAGGTCTTCGGAACGCTCGGAACCAGTCGGATCCTCGACTACAGCGCCGCCGCGTACATCTGGGATCTTTCTACGCTCGCCGCCGGTCGTTGCCTGATC
The DNA here is from genome assembly GCA_037355805.1 of Ixodes ricinus. Lineage (NCBI taxonomy): Eukaryota > Metazoa > Arthropoda > Arachnida > Ixodida > Ixodidae > Ixodes > Ixodes ricinus. Next base: position 202,397 of record JAZHYW010002472.1, on the reverse strand, counting down.
CCGCTACACCTTTCTAGTATGCGCCTCCTTTTCCACCGATTGGTGGCGGGTATGTCGACGGGTCATTTCTTGTTTCCGTACTTTATAAACTGCATTTGTTTCTTTTCTGATCTAAAATGCTGAACAAGAACTACTTCTATAAATAATTGAAACGGGTCGCGCCACTTATATTTGGTATTTCGACTAAAAAGAAGCTTTTAGCGGCTCTGACCAGTAGTAAGCCCAGGACCAAAGACGTCACATTTCGCGCGCTTTCGGCGACGCGGGTTGCCCCCGTAGGTGGAGGAGGTTTCCGGGTCGGCCGGTTAAAATATGACGCACAGATATTTCGTTACTTTCTCCGTGCCCGCTGGCTTGCCCAAACCCCAAGAGACGTGGAAACCGCAACAAAAGGTAGATGCTTAAATATGATTGCAGCCTGGGCCCCTTTAAGTCCAAGTGAAACCGAAATGCCAAGTACGAGCATGGTTGTCCTGAACGACACTTGCACTGCACAAGTGCACTTGCTTAGCAACATTCAAAGCATGGAGCTTGCTCTTAAAGGGATGGTGAGCCAAAATTTGGATTTCAAAAGAACAATGCAGGAGATGTAGGCGGGACGCTACAATCCCTACAACTCTACTCGTAAGGCAATATCTCGAATGGACGGCCGTATTTTTGGAAGAAAAGGTCGAGATTGAACAGAGCCGACGAGGTGCGCGACATAGAGATATCTCGCTTCCTCCTCTCTTCGCTTTGCCCCCTCAAGGCGGCGAGGCGGAGAAGACGCGAGGCCGTTCCCTTTCCTTCTCGGAAAAACATGACGTAAACATTTCTATCAAATGCGCCTCCTTTTCTTGAAAAATACGGTCATCCGTTCGAGATATCGCTGTATGAGTGATGTTTTGGTGTTTGTAGCATCCTGTTGCACGCTTTTGCCGCATGTTTTGTGGAATCCAGATTTCAGTTCAGCATCCCTTTAAAGCCTCTGCATCGGGCTTCCTGTTGCAGCTCGTGGTACCGAAGCAAGGTTTTGGGCAGACATTTTTCACGAGTAGAAACTTCACCTGCACCGCACTGCTCCAACCGGTACTTGGAGTACTTAGTTGCGGTACTTTAGATAAAAACAGAAGGGCATTGAGCAGTGCAAACTTCAATTGTCGTCAGTTAAGAAGTTTTCAGTTGCAGTAATTGTTGTGCTTTACATACCAAAAGGCTGGAGTAGGCTTAAATGCTGGGCTAGCAACAAATTGCAACCAGGGGTCCTATGCTACACGACGGGACCAAGCGGAATCAAGGGACCGGGAGCCATCCAGCAACCTGGATGCAGGGATGGGTTCATGTTCCGCGGGATTGGTGCCACCTGGATCTTGTCCCGTAGGGCCAGCAGCAGCTGGATAGTCTCGCATTGCGATGCGGGGATGGGGATGCCAAGCAAGCTCAGGACGTGCCGCCCACTCAGTGTGAGGGCCAGGTGCTCCCGCTGACTGGCTAAGTGCGTGTTGATGAGTTCCTGGAAGGTGTTGTTTACAACCAGCCGCCGGAGCTTGGCGTTCGCCGCGTACGGTGGCACCCCCAGTGCCAGCTAGTACGCCTTGCGAATGATCACGTCCATCTTGCCCTTACCTCTCGACAGCAGGTTGAGATATGGAGTTGCGTAGGTGATGCGGCTCACGACGAGTGCTTGGGTCAGCCGGATCAGGTCCGACTCCTTGAGCCCGTGTCTGCGACTCGTTATCCTGCTCATCATGTGCATGACTTGCGTGGTTGTCTCGACGACTCGGTCGACCGTGTATTTGGCTCCGCTGTCCCGCTGGAGGTGAAGGTCCAGGATCCGAGCCCACTTCACCACCGGCACGGGGGTACCATCTTTGAACATGAGGCGGATGTCCGCCTCCTTGCTCTTCGGGAATTGGCTTGCCCACGCGGACGAGCAACAGCTGAGACTTATCGGGGGCACGCTGGAGGTTGCCGGCCTCGAGGTAGTTCTGCACCGTCTCGATGACTTCTTTGAGGAAGTCTTGCCTCTCGCCGTCCAATCTTGACGTAGTCCAAATCGTCACGTCGTCCGCATAGAGTGTATGCTTCATCCGGGGAATCCGTTCCAGTAGAGGAGGCGGCTTGCGCATCGCCAGGTAACAAGGTGGGTGACGGGACCGAGCCTTGCGGGGTGCCCTTGCTCGGGACCGGGATGGTGCTTAAGCGGATGGGCTCGACTCCGATGGTGGCCATGCAGTTCAGGAAGTCCCACACATAATCATACATCTGGGGCCCGCACACAGTCGAGGCCAGGTTCTCGAACACCAGCATGTGACTGACGTTGTCAAAGGCGCCCTTCATATCCTGGGCCAGGACCGCCCGCATCGTCGTACGGGAGGTTCTGTCGAGGATATCCTCCTTGATCTGGAGCAGGACATCATGCGTGGATAGGTGTGATCAGAACCCGAACATGGTGTTCAGGGTGGCATTGAGTTCAGTACAGGATGGTCCCCTCAAATATCACTGTAAACACCTCATCAGGGCATGGGCATTTAAAAAACTAGAATGGAGTGTCCAGGTCTGTGACGTTCTGCGGTGTCTCTATATGCCTGATGAACTCTATTTCTTTTAGATCCCTTTCAAAGGAGTATATTTTCCACTTTGGGGCACTTTTCTTGTTTCTGGCACTTACTACTGCAGGAACTGTTTCACCCTCACTTTCTTTGCTTTCACAGCACTCATTTGATGTTAATGTGGAGGGGAATTGGCTGGATTCCACTCTTTGTTCCTCTGTAAAATGTGCAGAGTCCAATACCTGTCATAAAAAAGGGTACGTTTAAGGTTCCAAAAAATGACCAAGTGTGTGTAAACATATGATGCCAGCATTTCTTTTTTTATTTCCAATGAGCAACATTATATCATGCCAAAACTTCCCGTAAGTGCACACTGTATCTCACAGCGCGCTAAACTCTGCCGGAAAAATCGGCGCCTGCACGCAACGGGCGTCGTTTCCTCAGCAGTGTATTTTATGGTGCACTTTACCTTGCGAAGTTTTAAGGTGCTCCTTTCTTTTGCAGCTAGAACATCCTTAAAAACACTAAAAATGCGTTCGCCACGGACGACCGAGTCTTCCGCCGGCAAACGCTGTCGTCTGCATTGGATTACACAGGAACGGAGGTGAGCTTAACTTCTCACAGGAACAACGATACGCCTTGAAATTTCGGAAGGTAAAATGCATAATAGACTAGTACACCCCTGGTTACGTTCAGGCGCCGATTTTTCCGGTTGCTTTTCCATACCTTGAGCAACCCAAAAACACCGCGCGCCCCCGTAAATTAAAAAAAATTAGAACGGCACTGCACGTGTTATATTTATAAGCGTTTTGTTTACTTACCGACTTCCTGCGTGGAACGCGCCACGTTGCGCTGCCTGACGCACGCGCGTTTTGGAACTATACCACTATACTTCGTTTCAGCTTGGGTCCAGACGCAGCCGATGCTACAAGCGCGAGCTCCGGGCTTCCAGCGTCCCTGCCAAGCACGCGCGCTCGTGCAGTAGAGGCACTGTTCAGGGCCACACGCTCGTGCTTGTAGCATCGGCTGCGTCTGGACCCAAGCTGAAACGAAGTATAATTCAGTTGACAGTTCCCTCCGAAGATGAAGCCACGGCGGTAATCGGACTTGTAGGCTGTTCCCTTTTGAACGGGCGGAAGAAGACTATGGAGAATTTGGCAGCGAACGGGCGGAAACTGTATGCGTCCTAGCCTTCTATTGCTTTCTGCAATGCCCAGCTCCTGTCCACTCGCAGGATTTTTTCTCCAGGTCTCCAGACGACGCTTTGTTCTCTCGATCGCGTTCGCGGCATTCACCATGGACTCTTGTACCCGGCCGCTGCCGAACCACCGAACCAGCTGGACGGCTGGTTCGGCCGGCGCGGCGGCCGGCGTACCGACAGCGTCGCCATAGCAACCGCGCCGCGAGTGTGGTTGCCAGACAGAATTCACATGATTTTTTTTCTTTTCACTCACGTTGAGTTACAAGAAGTTAGGCGCGTGTGATTATAATACATTGTGCGGTAAGAAGTTATTAAGGGATATGTGTACCTAACTAAGACAAATGTAGGAAAAATATTATTGAGAAATAATATTGGCGTAATCTTTTTATATCTCTATTAAGACTAGCGTGGTCACTGGGCTAACCGATGCGCGAAAAGGGAGGGCATATATACCGCTCGGGGCACTGTTCCAGTCGTATTGGTAGGATGTAATGTTGTGTATTGTCGGTGTGTATTGTTCGTGTACTGCTTGTGTATGCGCGCGTCTGTGTGTGCGTGAATGCGTGTGTGTGTATGCAGCGTTGGCTGTGTGTATGTCCGTGTCGTAACTCGAAAGTGATCATGTGGTCGGGCGACCAATCGGCACTGAAAGAAGTTGCTGTTTTTTTTCTTCAAATATTTAACACTTTTTTTTCGCCGCTAGATGGGGGTAGTTGCCCTCTAATTTGAAAAGTGTGGCGGTTGATGGTCTATCACTATTAGAGGGCTGGATTCCATTAGTCCATCCGTCGCGTTGATCGCTGCGAGCTCCGATGGCACCGATTTGATCCCGCTGGTAGCCGTGTGGCCGTGTCGTGCTGCCTGATTGTAACAAAAGGAGGTTAGGCGGCTTTCCTAGCGCGTGTTCTAAGTGCTGAATGCCGCTGTTCACGCACACACGTCCATGAGTGGATAACACACGAAACAGAGGTGAGCACGGGCATTAGTTGATCGAGAGCCACACGGAGAGCGAGTGCGATTCCTCCTGGCCGCTGTGGACGGAGGGTGTCGGAGCGATTCGTTGCCGCTCACGGCAAGTGGGCGTTGTGTTCAATAAAGCCAGCATGCCAGTGTTTGTAAAGCGACCCCTTCTTTATAAACGCTTCTGATGCGATGAAAATGCGACCGGCATTGAGCAGGCCGAGCGAGACTTCCGCGACAATCTCGGCTGTTCAGCCTCCAGCGGTTTCGGCCTTACTCGTATTACTTGCGGTGTTGGCGCTTTGACATAGAGATGTTTGGAAAGTTTTTTGCGCCTACAGATTACACCAAACGAGCGTGCGAGCCGTATGCTCTCGCTCCGGCGAGAAGCCGCGTACGGCTCGCTAAGCCTTTAATCGTATCGCCTGTCGCCAAGGCACGTCGCATACTGGCCGCCATATTGTTTTTAGGGTGTTAGCAGTTACACGATTTTTTTCACCTCCGGCGGCTAACACCCTTACACGAATAAAGGCGTTAGCCAGAGGACGGGAGCCATTTACACGAATAAGGGTGTTAAAATTTTAAGTGTGTACTCGTCGCTTCTGAAATTCCACCAGAAAGTTGACCCTGAGATTAGAATTTTCGTCGATCGTCACCAACCTTATTCAACGCGGTCGTGAACTTCTTCACAAAGAACCACTGAACCCACGAAGCCATTGTGTCGTCTGCTATCATGGAAAAAGCGGTGGAAAATTTTATTACGGAGGTTTGTCATCGGTGTATGGTACTGAGACGATAAAAAATTCTTCATGATTAAATATTGAGAAAACACAATGCTCACAATATATAATTTACTTTTTTATCACACAATTTGTAACTTCACGTCGAGCCCCTGCGCATATGCCATAAGCAACAGCCCTTGCAATACTTTGTTTGGAGCGGAGTATAATGTTTTGCCGTCATCACTTAACGGGGTCAATTTCAGCACACTGAGACAAATGATCCACGGCTTCCGGACAAGTATGGGCTCGCTGGGATTGCATAAGGTGGAAACGTCATAGATCTGCCCAGCCAATCTACCTGAGCCGCGCCCCTGCTTTTTGTCATGACTTTCAAAAGCAGCTACGACTTTTTACAGATGTTTCTCAAATACGCTTTTGGCGAATGTCGGCTAAGGAGAACAAAATATGTCTTTCAGCACGTAAGTGCCCAACCTCTTCGGCGCTTCACTTTGCAGGTTTACACAGGCCAAGATGGCCGCGATTCGGAACTCCGGGTGGCCCCGTTCGTGGACCAGAAAAGCGCTATAGAGCAGATTGTCTCGGAGGTAAGCGATTTCACGAATTTTCTGACAAGCCTCTTATATCTCTCAAGAGCTTAACTTTTTTGCAGTCTCGGTTTCGCTGTCATCGATGCTGGCGTGAGTATTGATGCATTTGTTAAATTGGTTTGTTCGGCGTTCAAGCGCCTCTTTGACTGCATCACTTGGAATACGTATAAAATTTATTTCAATCGATAAGCTTAACTTCTACATTGTCTTTATGGTCCTTTAACGGAAAACGGAATATAGTGGGAGTGCGGCTTAGGAAGCACAGGTGAAAGGGAAGCCAAGGAGTGCTCGTTCGGACTACTTTGGCCGGTGACCTTCGATTGCGCTAGTCGCGCGGGATTTCAATTTTGCGGGGAAAGACGGTACCTGAGAAAGAAATAAAATATATCGCCGTCGTAATGATGCAGTTTGGCACGCATTAAGACCGCCAACTGGGGCTCTTGAACCCGCATCAGACCACGGTGATTACAAGACGGTGGCGCGTCGTCTTCAGCGGAAGCACGCACGGCGAGAAAGGCAGAGCCGAGGAAGCCGAGGAAGAAGAAGAAGCTCTGGAGGACCGGGACGGGCCCCGCCGTAAGCGCTTGTTTTCTCTCGCCCGACGCTGATTTGTCATTAGCGGGAATGGCAGACCGGCATCCGGAACGCGAAATGAGGGCGCCAGTGCCGCTGCGCTCGGGACTTGGGCTCAGCCGCGCATGCGCCTTCTTAATCACTTAAGAAAACCGTCCCCATTAATTAGACGTCTCTGAAGCGAACGCGGGCAGCCCCTTTTCCTTGACTGCGCTTGGTATTTTGCCTTGATAAGAAATATATATAAATGTATATATATCCGAATGTATCTACGCTACAGCGTAAGGTGTGTCAACGCGACAGCAGCTCGGCGCTTGAGTAATTTGCCATCATTTTGGCAACGTTGCAATGTTTGCGCCGACTCCTCAGCACGATTCTGTGGATTTTCACGCCATTTTTGTGTTCCACTATCGAATCCCCACCCAGCCTCCTCCGTAACAGACTTCATTCTTTATTAGCGTCATTTCTAGACTCCCACGCGAACTATCGAGCCTCGGCGCCATCTTTGAGGCTTCTCCACCGTCCCGCTTTTCCTGCAGAGCGTTCTCCGCGCTCGTTCTGACGATGTCATCGTTCTTCTGGGATGTGGTGGAGGTGTAAAGTACATTGGAATTATTTATATTAGAAAGCTTGGTTTAGATTGCTCCGTTGGTTCCGTCCAAAATTTACGGAACGACACCATCAATACAGCCACCTGGTAAAGTATTTGCCGCGCACAGCGTGACGAGCAATGCAGGAAAGAATCGTGAACCGCAGATCTACCGGTGTCTTTATTGCTGCTGTCGTTTTGGTTGCTGTTGGCGAAACGGGCACAAATGTGTGAAGCAGCACTTAACAAGCCATTAAAGGCTGAACTCCATGGGACGAATTATGCGACGAATTGGCGATGCCTTCATACAAACGCGCTCTTTTGCTTGAGTGGTGACATCTCAGCCATTTTTACGCGCAGTGTTTTTTTATGCATTTTGGAGTACGCGCATTCCGGTGTCAATCAGCTCGAGCGCGTAGCTCTGGCTAATGCAGAGACGCTATCTTTAGCGCCCAGAATCACGCGCCGAGTGCGCAAGAGCGTCACGCGCTGAACATTCAGTGCAACAATGGATGTCTTCACCCTGGACAGACAGAATGCTGAGGCACCCTACGACGAATAACTGGCGAACGCCGCCCGACGGCGCGTTCGTCTGCGCTCGACGTAGCAGCCACTGCAGTTGATTCCACGCGCAGAGCAAAAGCCGCCGGGCAAAATTCGTCGGTTATTCGCCAGCATATTCGTCCCATGGAGTTCAGCCTTAATACAGTAATATGAATCGTCATGTATCGAGGATATTTCACAAAGCCGCGGTAAAAGCGGGCGGCGCGTGTATCGCCAATTCGCCACATGGATACTCCCAGTAAAACGCTAATTTATTCCAAGATTCGCTGCAGAAAACTTTATCTTGAAAAAGAAAACGCAATCCGTGTATTTGTTTTAATTGGCTCCTTATTTTCTACTGACGGCTCAGCGGGATGCAGCAGGAGTGCAGCATCACTTCGCCATAGCAGCGCACTGATCGTCATATCAAATATTGGTTGCCATGCTTGAGGCTACGGAAGAAGGTTGGCGCAACATGCGACAGATGGCGCGAAAATTTGCATAAGGCATATTCGTCTACGATGAGCCTTCTCAGTCTAATGGTGGTATTCATTGGCGGTCATAATAGAGTGTGTTTCTGCTCAGGTCGAGTTTACCATAAGCTTTCTCAACGCTTCTTGAACGTGCATTCTGCACCACCAATATTGTAGTTCCAAGAAGAGAAGTGAAGGCCCGTTCTTAACCCACGCTCTGAAATGCTACGAGGTTGTTATTGATATTTTTCGCATAACCTCATATCAGCGCGATACTATACGTACCGTCGACCCGGTGAAATTTTATATTGCACGCTGACACAGGATATGCAACCGCCGAGGAAATGGGCAAAAAGACTTAGAAACGAACGTCGTGCATGAGCTAGTTCAGAGTACTTCTTTTCACCGTGCTACGACTTCCCAAAATTTAAAATTCTCAGGCTATTACTGCGTCGTCCTCATGTGCATAAATAACTTAATGAGCACAAGAAAAATCGTGGTAAATGTGCGATGAGCATAAGAAGCTCAGAGAGCGACTGTCGCTACAATGGTATTGAGCTTTACTCGTTCCGCAAGGATCCTTTATTATCGATTGCGAGCCTAAATTCTTAAGGCTGTGACAGACCTCATTGTCATATTTATGCTCAGGACTGTTTCGTCTACTCCAAGAGAGACAGATTCAAAGCGGGTGTAGGTGCTTCGATTAGGTTATCACTGCAAGGTATGCTATTGTTCCATCGCACGTGGAGGATATGAAAACGTCTACGTGCCACCACTCAAGATGCAGCTATCAAATTCCGAGATCTTACCTACATACACAACATTAAACTGCTCATATACATCTTCGTTGTGGAAGCTCAATCATTACACTCTACCGTCTTCGTCCTCATTCTTTCGAGGAAGCAAGGTGAGGGCCTGAACACGACCTACGTTAATCTTGACCTGCCCACAGAAGAGTGTGCCATCGCGCAGCTTGTAGTACAGCCCAATCACCACTGCGTTTCGTCACGCAATAACCTCGTGGCGCTATAGAAAGGTCGCTCGCAGAGCCTTTTATACTAAGAAAGTTTGGCCTCCTTCAGGAGATTTTGACAGCCTGGCACATCAGCGTAGTCTGACAACCGGGGATGACTATTTCCGTCCGCCAGTTTGAGGCTCTGGCTCATAGGAACACTATTCGATTTCTCAGGAATAAAAAAGACAAAGAAGTAACGCCATTTTGTGGTATCGCGAAGTCCACTTGTTCTAGCGGGCAACAAGCTCCGCCCATTGGCCAACCTCTCTCCTAATAAACGGCTCTGGTCGTTTTGTGTTATAGGGTATACGCATATTAATCGAAGGCGCACAAGGCGCACCGCGGCGTTGCCTTGTTCTGCACTGCTCTCCTCTAAGGCATTGCGGCATAGTAGTAGTAGTAGTAGTAAACAATATTTATTTGCCCAAGCATGGGTTAATGGCTGAACGCGAGACCCCTAGGGTCTCCTGTTCTGAGGGGTGGCTGGCGGGAGACCCTAGGGTCTCCCTGCCAGCCACCCCTCAGACGGCGGCCTGAACCCTCTGGGTTTTGGCGGCGTCTTCGGCCAGCTGGACTAGTTGGTTCTGCACCAAGGGGTCGGAGCAGAGGAGAAGGGTTTCCCAGGTTTACTGATTGTCGATCTTCTCCAATAGGGGGTGAGACTTGTGGTCGATCCTGCTGCACTCCCACACCATGTGTCGGAGGTTGGCGTGGCCGCCGCAGAGCTTGCAGTTTGGCTTGTACTTGTCGGGGTACCATTTATTGAGTAGGGAGGGGCTCGGGAAAGAGCCCGTCTGGAGGCGGCGCCATGCCACCGACGTCCTCTTGTCCAGCGAGGGGTGCGCGGGTGGATAGCGTAACCTTACGGCATATTGTCAGGCTCGTCAGCTTCTCAGATGGAACCAGCTGAACAAAGGAATAATGGAGACAGGAGAAGAGAACGGCGAACCGACCGCTGAAGTACCAACTGCTTTTCGTGGGTTTGTTAATGAAAACCAGAGGCAAAAAAAAATGAAAGCCGTTTACAATCTCTGTGAATCGCCGAGTTATAGCACAGCTCTTGAGGAGGAGGAGGGGAAGGTATGGGGAGGAGGCTATGACCCTCCTCTCACCTTCTCATCCTACCTGCTCTCCCCTTCTTCTCCTCCCTACTCTTCCTCCTCCTCCCCTCCTCCTCCTTCACCTCCTCCTCCCCTCCTCTCCTCCACCTCTTCTCCCTCCACCCTCGTCCTCCCCCTCCCTTCCTCCATCCTCTCCCTCCCCCTCCCTCCTCCTCCTCCCCGTCCTCCTCCCCCTACTCCTCCTCCCTGCGCGGTGCATCATGGGAAATGTCCGATAATGCACCGCGCAGGACCCTCGTGACGTCACACGTGACGTCACGAGTGATGTCATGAGGGTCCCGCGTGGTGCATTATGGGACATTTCCCATAATGCACCGCGCGGTTGAACCGACGGCGACGGCGACGCCGACGCCGACGCCGCTCAAGCCTGAAACGGCCACCTAAGAGCTGCGCTCTAAAATAAAGAGCAATGGGAAAGAAAAAGCAGAGGCAAAAGGGGGAAGGGACATAAATTATTAGAAGAGGAAGTTGTATTAAGAACATTTGGTATACCAGCGGTCGGTTTGCCGATCTTTTCTCCTGTCTCCCTTCATCTTTCCTTTGTTCAGTTGGTTCCACCAACTAGCTCAGCTCACTCTCGTCGTCAACCTCGTGAATCAGTAGGTGCGTGACAGATTCTGTGCCGGCTGGCACCACAGCGGCTGTTCATCGGTGATCCTAGTGCCACTAAATAAGCTACGCTTTAGGGTAACGACACTCGCCCATATTGTTGCTTAAACTCATGGCTGCCAGTTATTTGAAGCTTCATCTGAAATCACTGGAAACTCTTTTCCGCCCTCCACAAATATTTAAACAGTTCGCGACAAAGCAACGCATTATCACATGAGCTTCTGAGCACCGAATCTAATTCTGAGCAAGTCACGCGTTTGAATTATTACGATCGGCAATTGTGTCTGATCTCCACAAGCACCAAAAGGGCGGCGCCCACAACAATGTCGGGGAACAGAGTGCCGATACTCTAAGCGCAGCTCATTTAGTGGCTCTAGGTGATCCGATTACTCACCTTATTTTAATGTTGGGTCGAGAGCAGTCGGAGCTAAAAAACGCCTGTGTGCTTCCGTGCCTGACAAACGCGCCCTTTCGATCCAAGCAAACTTAAAAAGTATGCCTCCTGCTGCGGTGCTACTTCGTGCTACTGCTAAACCCCGTTCCTGTCTCAAAAGTAGCACAAGGTGCGTCGATGCACAAGGCACGTGCAACGTGCAGCCCTTCTGAAGATCATGGCGGCACAGCGCAGCACTGAGCTAGATTTCAGACGCCATGTTCTTCCCAGAAGAGGCGCGCGGCACGTGTCTCGAGCATTTTCAAAAGAATAAATGGCGCCACTTTTTCCATGATAGAGGGGCTTTAGCTACTGCAGTCTGCTGGCGCCACGCTACCGTAGGTGGAATGTGTTCCCGAGAAATAGATAACCCCAGCCGCGCGCCGTGCGGCCGTGCGCTCGACAGGCTGTAAACCGCGTTTGTGTCCCAGAAAAGCCTTTATCTATAGTGCACTCCACGGAAAAGCGCAGCACTTCATCGGCGTCAGCGTCCCTCATAGGGAGCCATTTTGTGGGCAGGTCAGGATTACAGTAGGTCGTGGGCCTGTCATTAGTTAGCTTGATTCAAACAGTTTTGTTCCTGCAAAATTGTAGCCAACACATAGCCGAGTCTAGCCAAGTTCCGCCCATACACACACCGTTGCCTACTCAAAGAGCTGTACTGACAGAACCAGCCTGTATTTCAAGCTTTAAGCGGCTAGACGGCGTCGTCGCCACCGCAAATCTCACGATGGCGGCGCCCTTAAAAAAAGGTCTATACGCGCTGCACGTGCTGGCGTCCGCAGCAGTGAGCGTTCTGACGAAAAAGCCTCAAACAAATGACATCTTGCACGCGCGTTCGTCAACGACTCATTTGGGTTATTTATTTCGAATCTTTTGTACTTGAAAGGAGGGCGCGTGCGTCGCGTAAGCTCACACTGCCAGCATTCTTCTGATGCTTGGGTAATTTAGAAATAGGTCCATTATGATGCTAAGTAAATACCCTCTATTAGCGCAGCTATTTTTCGGTGGCGCCCTTTAGTGTCTACGTTCATGGCGTCACGACCAGGTTTTTGCATCTCCGTGACGTAAAAAGTTGTAATCCTGCCCCTTTATATTCAGCTGCTAGCACAACTCAGATGGTGTGTTTGAAAAACATGCTAGACGCATTGGGTTGCTAAACTCGTGGAACATAAAGATTCCTTGCGTTATGACGTAGCGGGGGAGTGGCCGAAAGAACACCGCAAATGTTTCTTTCCTCACTAGCGCGCAGAAACGTCTATCTTTGTGACATTTTTCGTTGAAGGGGTGAACAATCCCTATCACTCCCTAGGCGCCGAACAAAAACAGCACGAGAACATTGGTGGAGACGATAGTGGTTCATACGTGCGACGTCACGACAAACATTATCTGCCGCGACAAATATATTTGATGGTCTCTAAAAAGCACGGCGGAGTCCATTCTATAATCAACACCGTCGAAGTTGACAGTTTGGTGTCCTTCCCTTTTCCGGCGATAAAGCCGAAGGTACTGGAAAACGTCCCTGCTGATCATTTTCTTTCTCTCGGCGTTTCAGATATGATCAGTGGTTAGGTCCAAACCAACGGACTAGCATTGTCCGCCTTCGGGCAAATTTGCATCCGGGCAGTTTTCCCCCAATCGACGAAAAACGATAATTTTACTGATTTTTTTTTAGTAGTGACTATTGGCCACATAGGCTGCCGAAAGCGTCTGTGTGGTCGGCTTTCCAAGATTAGCCAAACTGGGATTAATCCTGCTTTCATCAACGGAAATAAGAGTAATATGTCAAAGTGTCCATGTTGACGGCCGGTGATGTTTTCAGAGCGTGATGAGTCCAAGCATCCGTCGTACACTATAGACCATTTGCTATATTACCCAAGCATCAAGGAGAATGCAGGGATTGGTGTTCCACGCGCCACACGCGCACGGATTCCCATATAATAGATTCGAAGTAAATAACCAAAATAAATCGTTGACGAACGCGCGTGCAACGATGCCATTTGTTTTAGGTATTTTCTTTAGAAAAGTTACTACTGCTGAGGCCAGCACGTGCGGCGCGTGGAACACCAATCCCTGCATTCCCCTTGATGCTTGGGTAATATAGCAATAGGTCTATTGAACTTGACACCGTCGACTCGGACATGTACAATTGATTCTGTCGCTCGCTACTGATAATACTAGCTCTGGCGTCAAGGCTAGGAACTATGAAAGGACGTAATAGACCTATTGCTGTCTTACCCAAGCATCAAGGAGAATGCAGGGATTGGTGTTCCACGCGCCGCACGTGCTGGCCTCAGCAGTAGTAACTTTTCCAAAGCAAAAACCTAAAACAAATGGCATCTTGCACGCGCGTTCGTCAATGCTTTCTTTGGTTATTTACTTCGAATCATTTATACAGGAAAGACGTGCGCGTGTGCGCGTGGAACACCAATCCCTGCATTCTCCTTGATGCTTGGGTAAGACAGCAAATGGTCTATTGAACGCACATGCACGCTACAAGCCCTGGCACAAGCATCTTGCTTGTACGTCTGTCACGGCCGCTCGTGATTTTATGGAACGCGAACAGTTTTAATCTCAGAACCCCATGAACCATTATTTCGAAAATTGAACGCTGTGCTGTTCCTATTCGTCACCCAGTTGGAACGAATCTAAGGAGGGGCGTCGAAACCGGGCGACGGGGAGGGGAGCGATTCAATCCCCCCCCCCCCCCAAGTAGAGTTGGAAGAGGGGGTAAGGGGAATAAAGAGGTAAAGGGGGGGGGTGCAGGTGATCGCCCCAGCCCCAGACTGGCGTCCTTTATAGTGCTTAGACATTTCAGAAAGGTACAACATGTCCTTTTCAAAAGTGCGTCTTTTTTTCAATGCTGTGGAATTCCTGCACAATGACGGACGCAAAAGACACCGCAAATGTTGGAACCTCAGAAACGGTACTAATGGCAGTTAATATCTAGCTTATGCAGTTTTAGAATCTCACATTATTTGGTGTCGCTTGTTCCCCCATTGTCAACTGTCTCAGAACATTTAACAATGGGCACGTGAATTTCGAAAGGGGTCTGTGAAAAATTTGTGGAACGGATATTCTATTTCTTCAACACCAATACCCCACCCTCTATCCCAAACATTCTCTATGGCACTTCCTGACCCGTAATATATGTATGTATGTATGTATGTATGTATGTATGTATGTATGTATGTATGTATGTATGTATGTATGTATGTATGTATGTATGTATGTATGTATGTATGTATGTATGTATGTATGTATGTATGTATGTATGTATGTATGTATGTATGTATGTATGTATGTATGTATGTATGTATGTGTATGTATGTATGTATGTATGTATGTATGTATGTATGTATGTATGTATGTATGTGTATGTATGTATGTATGTATGTGTATGTATGTATGTATGTGTATGTGTATGTATGTATGTATGTGTATGTATGTATGTATGTATGTATGTATGTATGTATGTAGTGTGTGTGTGTGTGTGTGTGTGTGTGTATGTATGTATGTGTGTGTGTGTGTGTGTGTGTGTGTGTGTGTGTGTGTATGTGTGTGTGTGTGTGTGTGTGTGTGTGTGTGTGTGTGTGTGTGTGTGTGTGTGTGTGTGTGTGTGTGTGTGTGTGTGTGTGTGTGTGTGTGTGTGTGTGTGTGTGTGTGTGTGTGTGTGTGTGTGTGTGTGTGTGTGTGTGTGTGTGTGTGTGTGTGTGTGTGTGTGTGTGTGTGTGTGTGTGTGTGTGTGTGTGTGTGTTGGCGCGTTGTTCCTACCCGTTTTTATTTTCCTTTCCCTTGTTTTTTTTTCGCCCTCCCCCTTCGCACACTCATCGCTAAAAAACAACCGACATAACGTAGAAGAACGTGTAGTTGGGCTAGTTGGTGAACGTTGGAAACCATGGTGAAAGGCACAAAAAACAACGTACATAAAAAAGAAAACAGACACAGGCACCTCTATGTATATTTTTCCACACTGACAGCAGTCGAGACGTCTCTTTATGACATTTTTAAAAATAGCAAGGGTGTGCGTGCTTATCTTTGACAAGCTCTAAAGATGCGTGACAGCTGAGAGCCGAAAATTCCTAGCGTGACGTGAAGCCCCGGGATGAAGTGGCTTCGGCGGTGCTTTAAAAATTAATTTCTGCAGTCTCCGTGCACCCAATTGTAAAATAATCTCAATTCGTGAACCTGGAGGTCGAATTATGGACATTTAAATGTGATTTTCTCAAATACAAAAGCCGCTTCAGTTTCCCTTAAAAGCAACACCGTCAAAGTTGGCAGTGTTGATCTGGATGAGCATCGTACCGGCGTGCGGTCGTGTATCGCTATTGCGTGGGGCACGTTGAAGTCCCCAGGCTAGCGGTTGTACTGCACTGGCTAAATTTCTCATCTACAGCTTGGAGAGAAGTCGCCCGTTGAGGCAGATTAATTTCTAGGCAAGATAAATATACATACACCCCAATTTTTTTCTTCGGACATTGTTCGAATTTCCGTCGATGAAAATAAAGGTTATTCCAAATATAGACGTCTTAGTCAGCGCTTGGCCCATCGCGAATACCAATCACAGTGTCGCGTTTGGTCTTGCACGTTGATCAGCTTGGAGCACTCGGTGCTCAAGCTAGTGCTGCAGAACCCAGGAATCCTGTGTTTAATCACCACATCTGCGCGTTTGGAACTGGATGAACATCGTACAGGTGTGCGGTTGTGAACCACTACTGTGTGGTGCACGTTGAAGGCCCCATAATAATGGTTGTATTGAACTGGCTAGATTGCTCATCTACAGCTGAGAGACAGGTCGCCCGTTGAGTAAGACTTATTTAAGGCTGTATAAAAATACACACCATTTTTTTTGTCACTGGCGGCCGTAGCTCACACTACTGAGCGCTTGCTGGTGGCGAGCTTCAACAGATCTGTAGCAACTCACATTTCACACAATCGCCTTTGTCGGTCACAGCAGCCTGTACGCAGTATTCACTGGTGGCAATAGCTGTATGCATGAATGCTGGGCACGTGCTGACGGCGAGCTTTTACAGCTACTTTGTTAGGCATGGATTCTGTACCATCATGATTGCCGTTCTGAACAGCCTCTTCATGCGACATCGTTTCGAGCATGCGATTTAGTGTGGTGTCAGGAGACTACCCAATCAATATTTTAATGTGGAGTCACGTATATTTTTTAACTTAGCCGAAACGCCCAACTTCTCGAAATGGGACACCAAAACATGAGCACTAAAGCTCATGGCCGATAATTACGTAGCTACATCTGAGAGCGTATTTGTCCTCGCTTTTCCGGCGTCTGAAGAAGACGACGACGACGACGATGAATTTGCGCGCAACGTTTGTCGTGCGTTTGTTTTACACTTATATCCCTTCCACCCCATGTTCTGCGCTCTACCATCGATTTTCCGGTGCCACAACCGTCAGTTCCGCCCCAGCGTTGGTTCGTCGTGCGCTGCCATCGCGTCGTCGTGCCGCGGTACGTCGCCATATTTATAATCACGTTTACAGGCACTTATTGTGATCGGTGCAACATATTTTGTTTCGATCAACACATTTGCAGTTATTGAAAGCCACAAAAAAGGGGTTCATGTTATTTCCTATATTCATTATTGAATGTGTGTCTTTAATAACCTACGAATTTGTATATATTTGGTACATACAGTTTGAACGCCACGTAACCGTGGAAACGACAAAAAGGCGATTGAAACATGCCAATCGTCAACCGCCTGCTTTGGGGCGGAACGAAAGCGAGTTTTAAGCGGCCAATTTTCCTCGGGGTAGTTAGGTTCTTTTAGGAAATATTTCAACAAAAACCTCGGCGAGCAGAAATACCCTGTCAGTGTCCCTTTAATTCGCAACTTTCACAACTTATAGGGGGCGCAGTGGCGCCTATCAAAATGGCTGTAATCTGGCTGACAGCCATTTTTCTTGTTCCCAAGGGAAAAAAGGAGAAGTCAGATCAAGACGCCTTGTTTTTTTATACCACTCTACTAGTTTTACCAAATTTATACTCATTAGTGGCAACAAATAAGTCTAATACTACCGGCCGCAGCGGCGTTGAAATCTGTCATCAGCCCCACTGGCTCTGTACCGCACGAACATTCTTCAACAATCCTACGTGCCCCTCAGTACATTGTAGTCCCAACTGCGACATCCCACGACTCGGGCTTATGCCTTTCCCAAGAAAATGACGACCCACCGAGAAATCGACGCGCTGAGGAGTATCAAAAGCCACTCGCTCAATTCATGGAACCTCAACAGTTTATCACTGATGAGGAATCACCCTTCACCCAGGTGATTTACAAGAAAACACGCAAGGCTTGTTTTTACATTACATTATGGGAACAATTGTTGCGAGCTGGTTTGAACAAGAAAATGTTTTATATGCATTATTTCTATGATGGTTCTTTTTGCTGAACGAGCGCCGTAGCCACCGTCATCCTTTTTTTTCGTCGTCAATCTACTTACCTCTTCCTCGTCCTTTAAGCCGATGTTTGTCAACAAACTCCCCACCAACAGAGCAGATGCTCATTCTTACAATTCCAGCGGGTATAATAACTGCTTCAGACAGCAAAACTTTCCCCCACTGGGCAACATAACCCTGCATGGTCAAACCTTGTCGTCCCTTTCTTGGAATGTGTATTTAACTCTGCAGATGTTCACGTATGTCGTGTTATTCGGTCGTCCTTGAGAGGGATCAAGTCATCGGTTAGTAAGCCACTTTAACGGTTGTGTCTGGTGATGTTAGGTGACCTCTGTTCTAGCAAATATTGTCACGAATGACAAGTGATGAGGCGGCGAATGACTGAGTAAACTGAACGTTTAATGGGGCGAACTTGTGCCCAAAAATAAAAGGGAACAGAAAGATAACAAGAGAGCGTCGCGGGCGTCGAAGCCGGCGAAGCAGCAAGATCGAACGCTGGGGCGAAACTGAACCTGGCTCGCTACGCGAAGCCCCATGTACACGAGTGAGCTTCTGGAATAATCGGCGCGGAAAGTTCGACGCGTAGAACATTCGCACCTCGAACAAGCATCAGGATTCTCGAATTTGCCAGAACACTAAAATGCAGGGATAAACAAATGACACGTCGCTCCCAGGAATCGAACCCTGGCTTTTCGAGTGGGAGACAGGCAAGATAACCACTAGGCCACGCGCGCGCTGCCTACTTGGCCAGCTGCGTAAGCGGCATTACTCCCCCTTTAAAAAGTGCATCGCCCCGATGCAACACAAAACAAAACAAAATAAAAAAGAACGATAAACTAAAGAGTCCTTTGGAGCACATAAGGTCCACAGTCTTATCGAGCGTAGTACGGCTTCAGGCGCACGACGTGGACGACCTCAGGTCTGGTGGGCAGCGTGACGATATTCGTGTTCCGTCGGGCATCACCTCGTAGTTCAGCTCGCCGAGGCGACGAAGTACCAAGTATGGTCCAAAGTACCGTTTCAGCAGTTTCTCACTGAGGCCGCGGCGACGGATGGGCGTCCACACCCACACCCTGTCTCCGGGCTGGAAGTGGACGTCCCTGCGACGAAGGTTGTAGCGGCCCGCGTCGACGCGTTGCTGGTTTTGAACCATGAGTCGAGCGAGCTGGCGGACTTCTTCGGCCCGTTGAGCAACCGCCTGGGCGTCGTCGCTCTCATTGTCAGATGGCTCATGGGGCAGCATGGCGTCCAGCATGGTCGTTACCTTGCGACCATGTACCAGCTAAAAGGTGTGAATCCAGTGGTCTCTTGAACCGCCGTATTGTAGGCGAACGTGACGTAGGGCAGCACCTCGTCCCACGTCTTGTGCTCTACGTCGACGTACATAGAGATCATGTCGGCAATTGTCTTGTTGAGTCGCTCCGTCAGCCCGTTGGTCTGCGGGTGGTACGCAGTGGTACGACGATGGCTGGTGTGACTGAGCCGGAGGATTTCTTGGGACATCTGTGCCATGAACGATGATCCGCGATCTGTAATCAGAACTTCGGGAGCGCCGTGCTGGAGGACGATGGACTCGATGAAAAACTTGGCGACTTCCGCAGCAGTCCCTGAAGGAAGGGCTTTCGTTTCGGCGTACCGCGTGAGATAATCTGTGGCGACGATTATCCAGCGGTTTCCCGACGTTGACGGCGGAAAATTGCCAAGTAGATCCATTCCGATCTGCTGGAACGGTGCGGTCGGGGGAGCAATCGGCTGCAGGAAACATGCCGGCTTCTTCGGCGGTTTCCGTCGCTGGCCTCGTGGCCGATCGGGTGTGGGTGGACGGTTTGGGAGCTTGGCAGTAAGCCGGTTCGCAGTTGCGTTGACTCGTTTACTGCGTTGGACGAAAACCAGGACAACCCTGCTGCTTATCGCGTGCCAGATGATTCCTTGAATTTGATCCGCCATACGAAGTACAGATTGCCGGTGACTGTTTCGGTTCTGCCGCAGCAGTCAAACGCACTCAGATGTTGAACCGGCCTTAATACTTTTCACGAATACGGGCCAGTGTTCGGCTGTAACCGAGGTGTCCGGACGTCGGGTCGTCGTGACATGCTTGGGAGATCTCCTCCCGAAGGTCGGTCGGGATTACCAGGAACCACGGTGTGTTGTTGTCCCCGAAGTTCTCTTTGTAGAGTACACCTTGTCGAATGGCGAAGGTCGGCAGTACTCGTGAGAAGACACGTGGCACGGTACTTCCGCCCCCTTCCAGGTGCTCGAATAATGCGCGTAGCTCAGGATCGTCAAGTTGACGTCGTGCCATGTCGTCGGTGTTCACTGCTCCTAGGAAGCACTCGTCGTCATTGTCGTCGCTGCAGCCGGGAGGGGTTTCGACGGGGTCTCTGGACAGGCAGTCGGCGTCGCTGTGCTTGCGGCCTGACTTGTAGACCACTGTCATGTTGAACTCTTGTGGTCGGAGACTCCATCGAGCGAGGCGTCCTGACGGGTCCTTGAGGTTCGCAAGCCAGCAGAGCGAGTGGTGGTTCGTGACTACACGGAACGTGCTCCCGTACAAGTGAGGACGAAACTTCGTGATTGCCCAGACGACCGCAAGGCATTCTTTCTCAGTCGTGGAGTAATTTCTCTTCCGCCTTGGACAGTGTCCAACTTGCGCAGGCGATAACTCGCTCGGTGCCCTCTAGCACTTGAACCAGTACCGCGTTCAGTTCAGCGTTACTTGCGTCCGTGTGAATTTTGGTTTCCGCATCTTGATCGAAATGTCCAAGAACAGGAGGATTCTGCAGTCGTCGCTTCACCTCGTCGAATGCCTGCTGTTGCTCCTCGGTCCATTCGAACTTCTCGGCGTCCTTCGTGAGGTTTGTGAGCGGTGCGGAAAGTTTAGTGAAATCCCGAACGAAGCGTCGATAGTAGGCGGAAAGTCCAAGGAATCTTCGCAGGGCCTTCTTGTCTGTCGGCGCTGGAAATGCCTCGACGGCGCGAGTCTTCTCCGGGTCTTGGCGGACGCCTTTGTTACTAACCACCTGGCCTAGGAACTTCAGTTCGTCATAGGCGAAGCGGCACTTGACGGCTTGAGTGTGAGCCCGGCGGTCTGAATAGCTTGGAGAACAGCTCGGAGTCGTCGCAAGTGCTCGTCGAAGTCACTTGAAAACACTACGACGTCGTCAAGGTAGACGAGACAGCTCTGCCACATCAGCCCTGCCAGTACTGTGTCCATGACACGCTGGAATGCTGCCGGCGCCGTGCATAGGCCGAAGGCATCACCTTGAACTCGTACAGGCCATCCGGCGTGACGAAAACTGTCTTTTCTCGGTCCCGTTCGTCGACTTCGATCTGCCAGTAGCCGCTCTTTAGGTCCATCGATGAGAAATATCGAGAGTGGCGCAGCCGGTCTAGAGTGTCGTCGATGCGGGGAAGTGGGTAGACGTCTTTCTTCGTCACCGCGTTCAGCTGCCGGTAGTCAACGCAGAACCTAAGCGTTCAGTCCTTCTTCCTAACCAGCATGACTGGAGAGGCCCACGGACTGCTTGAATAACGGTTGAGAGTTGAGCGTGTTGGTACATACTTGTTAAAATATCAGCTTGAACTTTGGAAAAGAACTAGATCACAAAGAAAGAAAGGAAGGACAGGATAGAACACACAGCTGACTACCAACGATGTTTTAGTATAAACTTCTTCCTTGCGCGTTTGCTCCTTCATTTTGAGTCCCAGGTAGAGCACGATAAACCTATTACTTCATTTACCTTATTCCCTTGATAAAGATCACTCCCGATATTTACACTTATACAAAAATATATGCATAAGCATTTACACAGAATTCTTAGACACTTATTGTTTTTTAAACTACCCCGCCACACGCTCGTGCTGTTGTTTGGGGTGTGACATTCCGTAAGTACTGTCTTTCTTTTTGTGTACGGTGATTGATGGGTGCTGACGCAATCCTTCGCGTGCTCCTCGATGGCGAGCGCCTCAAGCATCTCGCGCATGAGGAATGTTGTTTCTGGCAAGAATGGTGGTGCTGCTAAAAGCTACACTGCACCGGCATGTCCTCCAATGAGCTGCCAGGTGCCCTGCCGCTGTTCCCTTTAGTGACGCTGCATGTTCACGGGCTCTGTCGTTGATACAATTTTCCGTTACGTGGACGACTTCCTAATACTAAGTGCCACGGAGACAGACGACCAAATAAACGGATCCAGAGATACAGTTCTTAGATGCTTCCAAGAAAGTTGCCCCGACTGGGTTTTCACTTATGCATCACCTGTCGACAACAATATAAAATTTCTAGATCTCAAGTTGACTTTCAATCAAGAACACGTGTGCTGGAGGTACGAACCCCGGTCAGCAAAAGCATTTATGCCGCTCACACCTGGACACTCGAAAACCATCAAGAGAAGTGTCGCAAGCACGGCTCTGATCTCTGCCCTACACAAATCGTGTGAACACCAAATAGGGAAAAGTTTTGAAAAACAGATGTGCCGCCTACGAGATTCGGGGTATCCCACTAGTCTAATGGTACCAGTATGTGAGGACATCTGTAAGAACTTGAAGCATAAAAGGCAGGGGAGAACGGAAACGCAGACAAAACTCGAAGGAAGATTGTGGTGCTACCTTACATTCTTGGAATTACGCATCAAATTAAAAAATATTGCAGCAAGAAATGACGTTCAAGTAGTATGCTCCGCTCCCAACAAAGCCTACTCTATGTGCAGTGAAGTAAACCAAAGAAGACAGAAAAAATCCTGCAACACGGCCCACAGAACGCAGTATCTCCCATGCACTACAGGAGTGGTGTACCACATTCCCCTGTCTTGCGGAAAATGCTACATCGGCCAAACGGGCCGATGTATCAACGACAGAGCCCGTGAACATGCAAGCGTCACTAAGGGAACAGCGGCAGGACACCTGGCAGCTCATTGGAGGACATGCCGGTGCAGTGTAGCTTTTAGCAGCACCACCATTCTTGCCAGAAACAAACATCCTCATGCGCGCGAGATGCTTGAGGCGCTCGCCATCGAGGAGCACGCGAAGGATTGCGGCAGCACCCCATCAATCACCGTACACAAAAAAGAAAGACAGTACTTACGAAATGTCACGCCCCAAACAACAGCACGAGCGTGTGGCGGGGTGGTTTAAAAAACAATAAGTGTCTAAGAATTCTGTGTAAATGCTTTGTATATATTTTTGTATAAGTGTAAATATCGGGATTGATCTTTATCAAGGGAATAAGGTAAATGAAGTAATAGGTTTATCGTGCTCTACCTGGGACTCAAAATGAAGGAGCAAACGCGCAGGAAGAAGTTTATACTAAAGCATCGTTGGTAGTCAGCTGTGTGTTCTATCCTGTCCTTTCTTTCTTTGTGATCTAGTTACTTTTCCAAAGTTCAAGCTGATATTTTAACAAGACTGCTTGAAGGCTGGATAATGTCGTCGTTCAGCATTTCTTCCACTTGCTGTTGGATGCCCTCCGTTCCTTTACGAAGACTCAGTACGGCAATCAATGCACCGGGAGCACGTCGTCCTGGGTGACGATGCGATGCTTCGTAACCAGTGGTTTGGCGCACCTTCGATGACGTCGCGAAGCAGTCCCGGAATTCGGCGAGGAGGTTACTCAGGTGCCGTCGTTTCGGGCCTGGAAGCTTGGGGTCAATGTCAAGCTGCGCTGGTGGCGTAGTGTCTTGCTGAGGTGGCGATGATTCCTCAGCAATCGCGGCGATTTCGACGGAGTTCGAAGTTCCTCGTCGTGACCGACGGCTGCACCTTTAGTAAGGTGTGGCGTTTCATTTCGGAAGTTCGTCACGAGGACCACAGTGCGGCCATCCTGGACTTCAGCTACTCCTCTTGCGACGCCTATTCCTCTTCCTAGGAGCAATTGAAGGTTGCCTTCCAGAACAACTTCGCCGCAGGTAGCTGCATCGGTCACGACGGGTACGACAACACTTGATCGCGGCGGAAGGCTCACGTGGTCGGCAGCTACTCGGACGGCGGCTGACGCTGTTTGCGGCTTCTCTGAAGGTGGAACAGGCGTCTGCAGCGTCAATCTGTTCTCACCAAGATCGATGATGGCGACGTATTCACACAGAAAGTCCATCCCGAGAATGACGTCTCTGGCACAGTCTTGTAGAATGACGAACTTCACAGGGCACGTCTCACCCTGGATCATGTCGCGAGCGGTGCATCTCCCGACTGGTGTGATTAGATGCCCTCCGGCGGTTCGAATTTGAGGGCTATCCCACGGCGTCGTCACTTTTCGCAGTTGGCGAGAGAGCCTCCCACTCCAGACTGAGTAGTCTGCTCCGGTGTCCACGAGCGTCGATGAGTCGAGGCCGTCGTTAACAACGTTTAGGCTGTTGGACACCGTTGCAGGAGCGTCGGTGCGATGCGGGGCGTCGGGAGAGTGTGGGAGCGCTCCGGCGTTCTTTGAGGCTGTTTGCTTCCGTCGTTTTCGGCAACATCACCTCCAGGCGTTGCCGCACTTAGTTTTCCCGGCGACGGAGTGGAGACAGGCTCTCTCGGCGGGGTCGTTGCACTGGGGATGCTGAACGTCGTGGCGATGGGGAGCGAGCTTCACGGCGGAGGGACAACACTGGGGAGGGCGAGCGTCGGAGGTACTCCTCGATGTCGCGAGGGCGTTCGTCGTACCCTGGGCGGGGGTCGTTCGGGTGGAACCCGCGCAGCCCCAGTTGTCTGTAGGGGCATCGACGGTAAATGTGGCCGGCTTCACCGCAGTTATAGCACAAAGGGCGTCGATCGGCCGTCCTCCGCACGTCGGTCTTTCGTGGCGCTGCTTGTTCTGGGTGGGCGTGCGCCCGATCTTCCTGGCGTCGGCGAAACGGCGGCGGTGGAGGTTCACGTCGGGGTGGTGCCGTGACCTGGCGGTGAGCTTGCGGCGGTCGTCGGGCTATGGCGGCGTAGGTCAGCGTCGGTTCCTCGGGTGTGGCCAAGGTGACTGGGACATCTGGTAGGAACGCTCGCTGAACCTCGTCTCGGACGACCTGGGCAATGGACATTGAGGCCTGGCGTTCAGCAGTAGGCAGAAGCTTCTTAAGCTCCTCCCGGACGTTGTCGCGGATGATGCCGCGAAGGCCGGGGTTGCATAGGGCTGATGTCGTAGCCCGATGAAGAAGCAGCAGCGACGCTCGAGTGCCGATGGTAATGGCTGGCTCTTGCGAGGAGGGCACGTTCCGATGGTCGTGGCCTCCGTGACGAAGTCTTCGACGGTGGATGGGGGTTGCGAACTAGACCACCGAAGATGTCATCCTTGACACCTCGCATTAGGATCCGCAGCTTCTTTTCGTCGGTGGCTTGAGGGTCGGCGCGAGCGACCAGGCGCAAAACATCCTCGACGAAACTGGTGATTGTCTCGTTTGGGCCCTGGGTCCTCATTCGAAGAAGGTCCTCGCTCCTCTCCCGTCAATACTGGTTGGTGAAATTTCGTATCAGCTCAGTCTTGCAGGCGGTCCACGAGATCAACGAAGTCTCGCGATTCTCGAACTAGTGCCTGGCCGTTCCTTCGAGCGCGAAGTAAAGATTCTGCAGGCGCTGGTCGTTCGTCCATCGGTTGTGTTGGGCCACCCGCTCGTACTGTTGTAGCCAGTCCTCGATGTCTTCATAAGGCTCATCATGGAAGGACGCGGGCGTGCGAGCAGCGACGAGTAGGACAACAACAGGTGGAGTGGTCATCGTCGCGGCCTTCTTCTTTGGTTTCTGCGGCAGGGTCCGAGTTCCGGGGTAGGCCTTGGTTACGGCAACTTGCTCGGGCGTTGGAGTCTTCTGCGAAGGGTAGCCTCCCGGGGCTGAGCACGTCACTTGGCCGGCGTGTTTTCGTAGGGTTACGTTTTACGGGCATAGACTGCAATACCGCGCACCTCCACCAAAATATCACGAATGACAAGTGATGAGGCGGCGAATGACTGAGTAAACTGAACGTTTAATGGGGCGAACTTGTGCATAAAAATAAAAGGGAAAAGAAAGATAACAAGAGAGCGTCGCGGGCGTCGAATGCGGCGAAGCAGCAAGATCGAACGCTGGTGCGAAACTGAACCTGGCTTGCTACGCGAAGCCCCTTAGGTACGTGACACGAGTGAGCTTCTGAAATAATCGGCGCCGAAAGTTCGACGCGTAGAACATTCGCACCTCGAACAAGCACCAGGATTCTCGAATTTGCCAGAACACTAAAATGCAGAGATAAACAAAAGACACTTCGCTCCCAGGAATCGAACCGTGGCTTTTCGAATGGGAGACAGGCACGATAACCGCTAGGCCACGCGCGCGCTGCCTACTTGACCAGCTGCGCGCGCGGCAATATGCAGATCTCCGTATTTTTCAGCATTGCTTTATAATAGTGCATTGATATTTCTAACGTCACGCTAAGTGTTCAGAACTTGCTTCTTCTCCTGCTGGTAATGGATGTGAGGGAAGGGTGGTCAGTTTACGTTTAAATAAAAAGTGTACTGGAGATAGAGAATCTTTGGTTCTTAGGGTTGTGTAAATGATTGTCACTCAACGGGAGTTGACTACACCTTCTACCTCTCTGAGGACCATGGCCATTTCTTCGAAATTCAGACTACTACGGCCCAGAACATTGCGTAACAAGACTTACACCGACCTCACTAGTCTGATCCAAAATCCGCCGCACCATGCGGCTTTCTGTAAAATTGTTTTTCATCTTATCCTGTCTTTTGCAAAGTCGGCCTGCGCCTCCTAATCCTGTATTTATTCAAGCATTTTCTTTGCGTCTTTAGCGGTTGGTCTGAACGCTAAGTCGTTATCTGAATAAATCATGTTTGCGTTGGCTCGGCTTGCAACGAATAGTTTCCGCTTTGTGAGTCGCTTGCAACGAATCACGAGCGCTTTGTTTTCCTGAGGCGTCAAGTCAGTAATCGGAGTCTCTGTTCTGCGTCTTTGTTTTTGTTTTCTTTGAGCATCTCAACTTTATCATTTCATGGTAGGAACACTTGGTAACGTTCGTTTTTATTTTTTCTCTTATTTTAAAGTCTTCAAATAAAGCAATTTCTCTGGTTGACACTTCTTGTTCCTTGATTCCGATATGCTCCGGTTTTTCAATCAATCGCAGTCGTGTTGATATCACAGTTGTGTGAGCTGTCGTAATTTTCATCACTCAAGTAATCGCTGAGTAGACAGCAGTAAATGTTCTTGAGGACATGGGCCCTTGTAGACTTAACCGAGGATGGTGTCGACGGCCATCAATCCCGTTTTCAGACGTCTCACGCTTCCACTTACTACGTCCCAGTAGTGGTTGGCTCCGATTAGGAGGCTGATTCCGTTCTCACATTCGATGTTGTTAAGACACGTGTCAGCAATTAGCTTGTCTTGTGGTATGTCCCGCGTGACGTCTGGTGGTGTTTGATTGATGTCAGGACAAATCTGTGGGGCTTCTAGGGCTTCAATTCGCATGTTCTTTAGGTTGAATTGGTTGCGCAGCCATAGCTCCACTCCGCGACACCTCCTTGAGGCTGTTGCAGCGTCTTTTCCTAGGTGAAGATCGTTAAGCCCTCTTCTCCCAAAACGTTCAGGCGAATATTCTATGAGATGTCTTGCCTCACAAAGGTGCGTTGGCTTCCGTCATCGATGAGGAGCCGGACAAGCACATGGTTTGTTTGCCTTCTGCACATGCTTTTGCCGTTTGTAGAAGGACTTGGCACGGCTCTCTGTTATTGCTATTCGTTGCCTTTAGAGCGAACTGCAGCACTGTTTCACTAGAAGCATCCTCCTTATTTGTACTGGAATTTTTGTGCCGACTCTTGTTTGCTAGATCATTGTAGCTTGGGTTGCGCATTGCCGTGGCACGCCCTTTAGAACATTGTGCACACTTTACCACCTTGCGCTTCTGAAACCCTCTGCACGGTGATTTGCTTCGTGCATCGAAAGCATCGAGTGTTCTTTTTCAGCATTTCTTGTTTCTTTTCTAGTGGCATTGTTATAGATTTAGAACATTTGGCAGCTATGTGGTCATAGGATCCACAGAACATTCACTGTTTCTCTTCTTTGTGAGTTCCTGACGCATAAGTAACTGTTGAAGGCGGGTATTGTGTCTGTCGTTCTTTTTCGCAGAAGTAGCTCTAGCAAAATTGGCAGATTTTTTTTCATGCTGAGTTCGCTCTAGGCTTTAAATTTCATATTTCAGGAAGTCCAAGACCCCTTTTAGCTCGTTGCCTTCATTCGCCGCTGCTGCTGTTGTTTGTCGATAGTATTCCAGTTCAAGATCTGATGGCACAACTTATCGCAGAACCGTTAGGAGGATTGGTTCGTATGTTGTTGAACACACACCAAGTGTCTCAAGACCGGACTCCAGACTCAACTTCGTCGTATAATAACCTGACCTTCTCGACGTTCTGATTGTTGATTATTGTTCATACTGCCAGCAACCATGCCAGGTTCTTTTTCCAGATTCCTGTTTGCAGAATGTTCTGTGCAACAGCGTAATTCTCTGTCAATTGCCGCAGCAGCATTGCTTGTACGCTAGATTTTAAGTATTTAAGCTTGTCCATTGCCGAGAGAGACGCGTTTTTGTGGATCATAGAGTCAAACTGGCCCCAGAACCCCTGTCATGAACAAATATCTCAGAACAATTAAGCTAATTGTAATTTCAGAAACTTCCCTGCTGCGAGTGTCTGACTTGCATAGAGCTGTTGTCCAGATCTACCTACTCGTGTTGAAGTCTCTGACGTTCTGTTGTTCATTCGCCCTTGCTCTTTGAGGCTCTCAAGGACCTTTTTTCTTCTTTTTTCGCTAATTCGTTCGGTGTAGCCTTTCGCGGTTTCCATGTTCTGTTCAAGCGTGTTATCAGTGAAAGCTCTCTCAAACTAGTGGTTAATTTTCTTCAGTGCAGCTTCTTTGATTGTTAAGATGTTATGTTTTTCTTCCAGCTCACCGATAGGGTTGGGTTCCATGGCTAGAAGAGCGACGGTTTTGGTTATGATTCTGGTAGCGGATGACCGAACCACTGTTTTTCTTTTCAGTTGATCGATGGCTGTTGGCGTTAGGGGATCTATTTCTGTTGCGGTAAGTACCTTGGACGGCCGTCAAGCCGTACGATGGATGTTAGAAATATTTTCTTGTTTGTCCTTGGCTCAGCTATTCCTGAGTTTCGGCACCATACTTTTGCGGTACATTAAGGGAGCGACTCTTGCGAGTTAGTTTGAACAATAAAGGTTTTATATACATATATTTACATGATGGTTTCGTTTGCTGAAGGAGCACCGTATGCACCATCGTCCTTTTTTCCGTCGTCAATCTACCTACCACTTTCTTGTCTTCTATAACCATGTTTTCCAACAGCTGGAATTTTAGTTTTGTTCAAACTCAGTGATACCTCACAGTGCTCCTGACAGGTCAACCCCAATAGATTGGCACAATAGATCGTCGCAATGTCAGGATAGTGTGCGTTCTCAGCGCATTGACAATAATGGAGGATTACCAGTAACAGAAAGCAGCAAATATGTTTTTTTTAAATAAATGTCCTTGCCAGAATCATAGCTGATGTTGCTGTACCACAGTCACACTCAAGAAACCTGGGTAAAATCTCTGGTGTTCCACTTGATTACACTGATAAAGGAGTGTGTGAAATACTGCGAGATGACGGAGTAGTTTCAGCAGAACGACAAAGGAAATGCACTCGACGGGGAGATAGCCCCATAGTAAAGCATCCCCTGACAACAGTAATCCTGAGATTCAGAGAAGATTCAGAACTACCTTCGAGAATCAAGCTGAGATTCAGCAATTTCCCCGTACAAGCACATTAGGAGGCACCCATTCAGTGGTACAACTGCCAACGCTATTACCACCTAGCACGCGACTGCCACAGCTCTCGTCACTGCAAGATCTGTGCAGGTCCTAACCACGACAAAAGATGTCGAACACAGCGTGAACCGCACTGTGCAAACTGTGCTTCACGTCATGTGTCAACCTATGCTGGCTGCTTAAAAACAGGCGGCACATGCTACTTAAAAAAATCAACGTTTTCATAGAAAACCAATTTCACACAAAGCTCCAGCTCCAAATCCAGATGTCATCGAGCCAAGTGACCCTACGTCCACGCTAAATAAAAAGGGCCTATATATCTAAATATTCTACAAGGGACCCCAAGAAGCAGCAACCCAGCCTATAGGGACTATTCACTGGCGGCCATAGCTGTGTGCGCGTATGCTGAGCGCGTGCTGATATGGCGAGCTTCCACAGTTTTTTTGCAACGTGCATTCCGCACCATCAAGACTACCGGTCTTAGCAGCCTATTGATGTGAGCTCGTTCTGAGCATGCGCTCTAAACAGCACCTACAAATATGGCGTCCAGTGAATACTCCCTATGCAGATCGACAATCAGAACAAGGAGGCTACCCCGTTTTTCCACAAATCTCTAGGACACCTGCGCCTGCCGGACTGTATAACACGAAAGCGCACGACACTAGAGCGCCGACACGAGAGCGCGCGACAGGGGGGCGTCACAACAGCAGAGCGCACGACACTAGAGCACAGCGACATGAGAGCAGATGTCATTGGAGCGCGCTTCGCAAGAGCGCATGAGCGCACCTTCGAAATCATCTATCTTTGTATCTTTAACATGCTGTTACAAAGCTGAAATGTTGTGACCAAAGGTAGTCGCGTTTCGAACACTTGATGCCATTTATTTGGCTGAGCTATACGCAGACCTGCTGGGAAGTGAGTCACCGCACGCAGTTGTCAAGACTGCCGCTGCAGTAGTGGTTCTCCCGTTAAAGAATTGATCACTAATTTCTCTCTCGAGACAATGCTACTGGTCATTTTTAGATGCGGAGCATCTCTGCTCGGGTCTATGTCCCGCGGCCTTGTAGTCCGCACTCACACTACGCACGCGCAACTCTCCTCCTTCCCTCTCTCCAACAGCTGCGCGTTACTCTCTCCGCTCTCTCTCTCTACCAGCTGCGTGCACTGCGCGTGCGTTCGCTTCTACTCACACCGCGCGCGCACGCGCAACTCTCCTCCTCTAGTCTCCTCTCCTTCAAGTGTGAAAAAAAAATAAACGGCGAGCGGCGAGCGTTCCAAGTTTCTCTGCCGCGAGCCGCGACGAAGGCTCACGTAGGGGGTTACCGCTAGGGCAGTCGGTGGCGCCATCTCTCGACGTCAGCACGCAACTGACTCTTTCCTCGGAACCAACACGATGCTCCGCATCACCCCATGGTTCCCCTCGGGAAGATGCTGTAATTTTTGTCCCCAAGATTTAAAAGTTCGGTTCACATATCAATATGGGGGAAAATGCCCGTTTGCGAGGAGCTCTTCTCCGTGCATAAACATTTTACTGATTTACTAAAAGTGAGGCTACATCATTATCAGGTTTAACT
Organism: Ixodes ricinus; assembly: GCA_037355805.1. Taxonomy (NCBI): domain Eukaryota; kingdom Metazoa; phylum Arthropoda; class Arachnida; order Ixodida; family Ixodidae; genus Ixodes; species Ixodes ricinus. Next base: position 171,264 of record JAZHYW010002472.1, on the reverse strand, counting down.
CTAGCAAATATCGGAAAAACGTCGAAATTGGAATGTGGAAGAAACCAGTAAGTTTTGCTATAAATAATGAAGAAATGTGAAGCTTCACTCACATGTTGTGTAGTGCTGGCAGTCGCGTAACAGTTAATTCAATGTGTAGTATTCAAGTTACTACAGAAGGGGATTGGATACTTGAACGTTCTGCCACGTGAAGAGGCACGTAAGTGACTGCAGCTGTTGTACAGCGCCCTCGTGACGCGAGCTCTAATAAAACGCGCTCTCGTGCCGCGGTGTACTCCTGTCGTGCGCACTGCTGTCGTGTGCTCTGATGTCGTGCGCTCTCGTGTCGCGCGCTCTGCCTTCGGCGCTCTCGTGCCGTGAGCTCTCGTGGCACCCTCCCCAGCTGTTGAAGCAGTCGTACCTTCGCAGATGAATTCCCATCGCCATATTAGCCGCTAGAGACGCACGTCGTAATGAATGTAAACATACAAATGAAGAAAGCAAAGTTAAAGGTACACTCACATGTTCTTACCTCTCATTATAAAAGTCATGAAAGAAATTATAAAACATTATCCGAAGATCGCTTCCAAATCATCCGTCAAGGCGCTACTAGCCATGGAACTATTTCTGGAGAAGATCCCATGACTCATCTAGCTTAGGTACACGCTACTTCTCTTATATTACGATGTAAAAAAGGAAACTAATGCCAAAATGCTGTGATTTCAAAGATTTCGTCGGTCGATATCAAATTCCCGGATTTAGCTATTGTGAACGCTATGTATCCGAACAATTCCGCCTGCTCTACCCCTCAAATTCTCAACTCCGCTCTTCCGGAGTATTGTTTCATATAAGACCTCAGTATACATCAATTGAAGTTCTTAGCGACATTGGCAGTTATTGAGAAATAGTTGCTTGTAAAGTATGCATTTGTGTGTTCTCGTGCGCCTATCTATATATAAAGTACGCATTTGTGCGTCCTCGTGCACCTATCTATATATGCCACAGCAAATTACGTTCATTTTCTAAACATAGACGAACAGTCTTAACTGACTGGTCTAAGTATCGAACATTGAACAATGTTACAATAATAAACGTAGACACTTTGGATGGTTTATTTTTAGAGCGCAGCTCCTAGGCGCCCGTTTCCGGCTTGAGCGGCGTCGCCGTCGCCGTCGCCGTCGGCGTCGGCGTAACTGCGCGGTGCATTATGGGTAAATTTCCCATCTAAATTTCGCGGAAATATTTTCCCGCTAAATCTAGCGGTAAATTTTCCGCTAAATCTAGCGGAAAAATTTTCCCGCTAAATCTAGCCGAAAAATTTTCCCACTAGATTTAGCGGAAAATTATCCCCGCTAGATTTATCGGAATAATTTCCCGCTAAACCTAGCGGAAAATATTCCCGCTAAATCAGAGCGGAAAATATTTCCGCTAAATTAGCGAAACATTTCCCCCAAAATTAGCGAAATATTTTCCCGCTAAATCTAGCGAAAAATGTCCCCGCTAGATTTAACGAAAACAATTTTCCCCGCTTAGCTAAAAAATTTTTCCACTAAATCCAGCGGGAAAAAATACCCGCTAAATTTAGCGCAAATTTTTTCCCGCTAAATCTAGCGGAAAAATTTTCCCCGCTAAATTTAGCAGAAAATTTTCCTGCTAAATCTAGCGGAAAAATTTCCTCACTAAATCGAGCAGAAACATTTCCCCGCTAAATTTAGCGGACAATTTTCCCGCTAAATCTAGGGAAAACATTTCCCCGCTAAATTTAGCGGAAGGAATTTTCCCGCTAAATCTAGCGGAAAAACTTCCCCGCTAAATTCAGAGAAACATTTTTCTGCTAAATTTAGCAGAAAAATTTCCCGCTAGAATTAGCAGAAAAATTTCCCCGCTAAATCTAGCGGAAAAAAATTTCCCGCTAGATCTAGCGGGAAAATTTTCCCGCTAGAATTATCGGAAAAATATTCCCGCTAAATTTAGCGGAAAAATTTCTCCGCTAGATTTAGCGCAAACGTTTTCCCGCTAAATCTAGCGGAAAAATTTCCCGCTAATTCTAGCGGAAAAAAATTCCTCGCTAGCGGAAAAGTTTTTCCGCTAAATCTAGCGGAAACAATTTACCCGCTAGATTTAGCGGAAAATTTTTCTGCTAAATTTAGTGGAAAAATTTCCCCGCTAAATTTAGCCGAAAAATTTCCCCGCCAAGTCTAGCGGAAAAAGTCCCCCGCTAAATTTAGCGGAAAGTTTTTCCCCAAAATGGAAGGCGAGCAGGGGAGGAGGAGGGTATAGCTTCCCCTCAGTACCTTTCCCTCCTCCTCCTCAAGAGCTGCGCTCTAATTCGGTGTTACAGGGAGTTGTAAACGGCTTTAATTTTTTTAATAAAAAAGCAACCTAGAAAAAGCATTACAAATATTGAAAGTCTAAACGTTATAAACGTTTACGCGCTCATCGCCGTTGGGCGGAATGAAAAGCTCGAAGGAGCGAAATTCCCGAAGATCAAACGAAAGCCAGACGAATTCAAACGAAAACCAAAACAAGAGCTCCAATGTTTCGGAAAATGTCAATGGAACGGTCTTTGTCATTTAATATCACCAAACGCCGCCACGGTACAGGCATTACGCATATTTCAGTCATTAAAATCACCAGTATTCCATCGTCAACCATTGCGATCCCTGACACTTCACCGAGGTGTCAGTGGTACGAATATTGCCGAAGAAGTTAGAAGAGTGATCACACATTGAGTATTGACGATATAAAAAAACCGACCAAAAAGCTTAGCGGACGCGGAGGAGGTAGCTTGGTTTGCCGAATTTGCACATAGGGTTGCGGAGGGAATTAAGTTAATAGAAGGGAGTGCGCAGCTAGGGTTGAGGAGGTCAAGTGAGAACTTTAAAGTATAGTGAGAGAAACGGTTGGTCCTGGAGGCTAAGGTCGAGGTTCCAGCTAAGAGAGAGAAACCAAACGTAAAGATTCACGAGCTCATCTGTGAATGGGAACGAAAGGCGGAGCGAATGGTAGTCGAGCTTAGTGAGGAGCTGGAGCTGCGGACGGTGCTTGAGAGGCAGGCGGAGGAGCTGAAGAAGGGGAAGTGTGGAAGGCTGTGATGGTGCAACGTGAGAGGGTGTGCGAGGCTGGGTTGCAGCAGCTGAGGAGGGAGGAGACAGCGAACGTAGCAGGAATGGTGGTCTCAGAGGAAGGAAGCATTAGTGAAAAGGTGGAAGTCAGCGGGACGGGAGTGGCTCCTCGACCCTAAATTGCCGTAGCGGCGCAGGTTAGCAGCGGGGCAGTAAAGGACGCCGTGTTAAACCGACAGACACAAAGTGAGGTGGTGCAGAGAGCTGGACGGAGTCAGCCGCAGGGTTAGGGACGGAGCGAAGAAGAGTGAATACGGGCAGTTGGAGGCTAAGAGGGTACTTGTGGTAGGAGACGAGCCCGCGACAATCGAGCGACAATCGACGAGGAGCGCGTCGCGACAGGGGAGCGCTGCCACATGGAGAGCGCGTGCAATCAGAACACGCGCCACGACAGTGGGTGTGCGCGACTTAGGAATGATCTGTATTGGAACTTTTAAGCATATTCTTCACGGAGCTGGATTTTTACACCAAAGCGAGTGGCATTTCGAACGCATAAAGGCCTGTCCGAACAGGCTACTACAAAAGTCGTCAGGCCACACTACTCCGGCAAAAGACGTCAAAATTGAACCGTCCGGCAGTCGTCGGTCGAATGTCTGTTTCTACACCGGCCAAGACAAATTCACGAATTTCCTCCTCGCTTCCTTCACTTGTCGTTGACGTCGGTGCTCGTCAGACTTGACGTCAAACGCCACCTGCCAATGGTATGCCTGATGCCTGTCTATCTCCCGCGGCTCACGAAGTAGCCGACCTTGCTAGCGCCGTCACCTCGGCAGGAAGGCCAAAGAGGTCCGGCTTCGGGTGGATTTGAGAGATTCCTACGTCGAAACGCGCGTTTCGGCCGCCCCGGCTCCACTTTTTCTCGTCAAAATACACGCTCTGAGCTCGAAGAAAAAAGTGCGGTGCGCAACAGTGAGACTTTTAGTTGTATGTAGAAACACTGAGGACTTAAGAATATATAATTGATTTTACTAAATTCCAAACCAACCAGGTTTGTTTGTCTATACGAGGTACGTTAGAAACTCGAGCCGCGATAATCCGATCCAATCCACAGAACTGCTGGAAGATGACACGACCAAATGACACGACCTTGGACACGACGCGCGCTCGCCTGGCTTGCCCCCTTGCACTCGAGTCTTCCCTTTCCCCTTTCGGGACTTCCAAAGCGGCGGAGGCCTTGAGCGAATGACCGACAGCCAACAGAGCGTGTGAGTGGCTCTCCGGACCCACCTGATGAGCAGAGCAAGGCCGCCGTGGAGGAAGCAAGGGGAGATTTGACGGGGAAGTCTCTCCCGGCAGATTTGACAGGGGAAGTTTCCACCCGATGGCCGGAAGCGCAGCGCCACACGATTTGCCGGGATCGTGAGTTTTGTAGTATCCTGTTTGGACAGGCCTTAATGTGCATTTGGCTGAGTACGCAGAGCGTTTGGAATTCTAAAGTATACAATTTTCGTAAACTTGAAATGAAGGTGCAAGATACAGTGTTTCGGAGATATAGTCGTTTATTGAATAGCGCTCCATGATATAAAATAGAAATATTCATACACTGAATGACCGTGAAACAAAGCGGAGGTAGTCGAGCATGCACTTATGGTCGTGCCGTTCAACTATTGCTTGCTGAGATTCTTCGCTACGCAAACGTAGGTGGCCTTGCTGCTGCTTTGAGGCTCTCCACGAAGTACATGCGCCAGCTACTTCACTGCACCGCAGCGAACGGTAGGCTACAGGAGCCTCCCATGCGCGAAGGTGTGTTGAGGTGGCGAGCGACGTCCGAGAAAGAACGACCTGAAAGCTTGCGTACCAGATCTCAACTGCCTTTATTCTTCTTCCTCGCCGATCTCCTTTTTGTCTCCCCTAGCGGGAGTGAAAATCAATCGTCTTCAATGAAGAAGTGCCCATGGTCGTTCTCTGCGTGCGGCGAGCTGTGTGGCTTTGAGCCACCACAGGTGTTACATCATTATCATGTTTAATTCTGGGAAACCCCTGGAAAAGGACGAAATTTTGAACCCGCTAGAAATCAATCCCCTGTTCATACGATTAATGACGAAATATGAAGCTGCACTCGCATATTGTGCAGTGCTGGGTGTCGTGTAACAGATGATCCAATGAAAAGCAACCCAGTTACTAGAGAATGGGATTCGATACTTGAACGTTCTGCCATAAATAATGGTCCTCAGTGACCACAGCTGCTGTTCAGCGCTGTCGTGACGCAAGCTCTTTGACGCTGCGTTCTCCTGTTGTGCGTTCTTCTGTTGCGGCGCTCTGTTGTCGTGTGCTCTCGTGACGCGGCGCTTTTCTGTCGCGCGCTGTGCCGTCGGCGCTCTCGTGTCGTGCGCTTTCATGGCACCCTTCTCTACTGGCCTGGGCGAAAGGGGACGGGAGTTGAAACGCAGTGGCCCACTCAGGAAAGTGCGTCGTAGACGCCATGACCAAAGCTAAAGAAGAGCTTTGGGGTATAATGGAGGTAGATAACCTAGTAGTAATTCACGCGGAACTTAATGATGTGTTGAACGGAAGAAGCTAGGACTTAGACAGACACCTCGAAGTTGGAGTACGTAAGATGAGGGCTGTCTCTGAGAGGTTGCTTGTGCAAATATGCACTATCTCAGGGATCACGGGGCGAGTCATTTCAGACAGGGCAGCAGGGTTGAAGCAAACCTGGTGATTAGGGGGAGAGAGCCAACGGTTTCTATACTGCGTATTGGAAGTAAACAGGGTTTTGTATGAGGCCCGCTCCAACACTTTTACATGGGGAATCTACTACAGTGGAGTCACAGGTAGCACGATAGTGGATAGGAATGGGCGTCATGTCGTGGATGTTTTGGATTGATGACCCACGGAGCCCGGAGGGCACCGGTGTGAGATGTACCCGTACCATATGTGCCAGTACCAGAGTCGGCGGAAGCTCCTGGGTGTGAGTACCACCAATGCGGCAGGGAGAGCAGGAGGAAGCCCCTGTAGAAACAAGGGAAAGAATCGGCGCAATACAAGTTTCATAAACATGCGAGTGAGGAAACATAACAAAGTAGGAGGAGCTTGGTGAACAATTAGAGGTGTGAAACTTTCATAGTGAGGGGTAGCGGAAACTCACTTTAGATAGGAAGTGGAACCACCGTACATGCCAGGCTACATCATGATGGAATGCAACCGGAGGGGAGGTGAACGCAAAGGCAGAGCTCTAGGCATGTCAGTTAAAAGACAAAACTGGAAGAGAGAAGGTAAATAGCAGAAACACTTAGGGCTGAAAGATAGTGTAACAGGTCTGAAAATTATCATGAGGTTTGCTTACCTGAAAAGAAAAAAATGACTCAAGGGGGAAAAATATAGAACACTTTACATGTATATCGAGGGTCATTCAAACAAATTTGCCTTAATCAGGAAATATTTCGCATGGGAGACATGAATGCCCACTTAGAAGTGTTTGACGGATTCACAGATTCAACCGGAAAGTTGCTGGAAGAGTTCTCTGATGTCCTGGACCTAATCTTAGTTAATACACAAGTAAAATGTTGCAAAACTATTTACACTCAACAATATATTACTTCCTTGTGTTCTACAAACTTTGTGAAAGGCTCGGACGCATGCACGTAGATGAAAAGAGCACAAAAAACCTAAGGAAGGTCCACAAAAGTATTAATGATTACATTTGGCGCATCCGAACCAAAGCCACAAGCTCAGGAACGAACAGGTAAGCCGAAACTAAGTGAGGCTCAAATACAAAGCTGTTTAAATATATTAAGAACATAGTATTGAAGCAACCAGAAAGAAAATAGACGTATGAGGATGTAATAGAAATTTTTAGAAAGGAATTAGAGGCATCAAATTAAACGAGAAAAAGCAAAAACGCAGACACAGACTAAAAATCTGGCAGGAGTAGGAGGTCGAGGCAGTCATATTGCGGCGCCAAGAGGCATCTGAGAAGCACAGGTGGGCAAAGAAAATGCGAGTCTTGCCTGCTAAATTATAATTAATATTGGAGAACTTCCAAGAGTGGAAAAGGGAGACATTAGCTTTAAAACAATGCACAATTGGAAGTGCAGGAATGCAGTGGATGATGGAAATAAATAAGAAAAGTTGGGAATGTGGCAAGAACGTTTTGTGAGCACATGAAAGCGCGGGGTAAAAGACAGAAGGTTTCCAACCCATACTGACCACACAGGAGGGGAGAAGAGTGGACGGGGAGAGGCACGGGAATCTATCAGGCGGACAATCAAACGGGCTCTCTCCCAGCTTGCGCAGAGGGAGACAATGGATGACACTGTCAGCAGCAGTATAGAGAAGTAGCGAAATTGTGTAACAATGGAGACGACCACAATGTGATAAGGCATAAAGTAGTGTTCCTGCAGGCAAAGGCAACATACCCGTGGAACTTATTCAGACACTAGGAAAAATACGCAAATTGAAGCTACGGCATGTGATTTATAAAATAAGTATGGCAGGAAAGGTACGCAATGATTGGAAACTACGTAAATTAATACTAATATATGGAGAACGACGAAACAAAGACAACATTAAGGCACATCTTTCAATAACGGCCACTTCAGCTATGTACAGATTAGCTATGCAGATAGTAAAGCGAAGAATAAAGGAATGTAAAGAAATACAAAGAGTGGGTTAGCTCCAAAACGGATCTAGGAGAGATATAAGACTGGAAGAAAACTGATTAGTCGCCACATAATATATAGAAATAGCGATGAAGAACCATACGTCTTTATGTTCAGATTTTTTGGACATCAGGAAGCGTAGGATAATGTGAGCCAGGAAAAAATCTGGGTCAACTGAGGCATTATTACTTAGATGCAAATTTGGTTAGAATTCTTCAGCAGGTGCACAGAGGCAATAAGGAAGTTATAACATGGGAAGCGAAAACTACACATCCCGCAGCTATAAAAAGAGGGCCCGGGCAGGGCAGTCTACTTTTCACCTCTGCTGCTCAAGATATATATATATATATATATATATATATATATATATATATATATATATATATATATATATATATATATATATATATATATATATATATATATATATATATATATATATATATATATATATATAAACATATATAATATCAGTGAAATGGAAACTCAATCAGTGCAGGGCAACCTACATTTTGATTTGAGTTCTATGGAAGGAAGAAGAAATCTAGTATAGGTAATACAAAGAATGATGTATGCGGACGACATAGTACGTATGGCGGAGAACCTAAATATATTAAAGGAACTAGCCTGAATATGGGCATCAGTTCTAACAGTGAGAACTCTGGAGTAATTTTGTTTGACAAAAAGGACCCCTGAGGATAATACATAGCTGGGAATTTGTTTAACGACAAAAGGAACCCCTGAGGATACAATACATTGGATAGACCTCGTAGAAAAATACATATATCTGGGAGTCTTGCTCAATGAGGGAAGGAAATATCTGAAGGTACAGGAGTAGAATATAATTAGAAAAGGGAAAATAAATTATATTACGAAGCTCAAGGCACTATGGAACTATAATAGATATGAAGTGGCCAAAGCTACATGGAAAGAAGTGAAGGTACCGAAGTGTCAATCAGGATAAGAAATTCTACAAAGAGGCGTAGGCACATTTGCACTGAGAGGACAGCGGGACATGGGCAGCTCGTCTTTTGAGAACAGGGCGATTAGATGATTGGTATAAATTATCTAGGCCAGTGGTTCTCACGTGGGAGTCCGCGGACTCTCAGGGGTCCGCTAAGGCAATTTAGGGGTCAGCAAAGCCCTGCCTCATCAGTCAAGCCCGGCAATAAGAGTTGTCTTTTTTTTTCAAATCGAGAAGGAATTTTTCCATTTTCGGGCTAGTTTTTGGGTGCTTATATCCAATAAGAGAAGTCTACTTCACACTAGCCTTCAGTTAAACCCATTAATTATGTCATTATTACATTTACCTTATACATTCCCCCTCCCCTCACCACGAAATGGGTCTTCCATCATCTCCGCAGATTCACAATAGATCCGCGAAACATCGATGGTTGAGAACCACTGATCTAGGCAGTTAGTAAGTTGATATTTGAGCCTAGCTTGACCGATATGGAAAATACGCGGTGGGCACAGAAGGTATTCAAGTATTCATACATGAAGAGTTTGAACACAAAATGAACAGACCGAACCCAAAAGCTTTCATTTAGACACCTACACACCAGTGATGGGGCTGAGCAGATTACTTCAGTAGGAAAAGGAGTCAAAAAGGCAATGTCTCTGTAAACCAACATGCTCAACTCTTTCCCGTGGTTAAGGGAGATTAGAATGCAAAACAAATCAGCTCTAACAATGCACAGGAAACAAAAACAGGACATTTTAAAGGGAAATATGTTTGACAATTTACTTGGAAGGTCTTTACAGTTTGAGGCTAGAATGAAAGTTTTGAGGACGAGGACGTAAAGGGCTACATTTCAGGAGTCAGACACACTATGTGCTGCCTGCCATAATGAGAGCAAGACACAAGAGCACCGGGTTTCGAAGTGCACAGGGCTTGGCCTTGCCCTTCCCTATTGAAAAATCCGGCAAAATCTTCCAGTGACATTCGGTGGAAACGGGTTAATTTCCACTCATTTTCACCAGAAACCAGCGTAGTTTACCAGTTTTTTGGCGGAAATATTACCGGCCGCCACTTTCAGTTATTAAATTCCGGTGTACGTTTTACCGGAGCCACTCTCGGTTAAAATCCGGCAAAAACTTCCCGTGACATTCAGTGGAAACGGGTTAATTTCCACTCATTTTCACCAGAAACCAGCGTCGTTTACTAGTCTGTGGTGGAAATATTACCGGAAGATACTTTCGCGGAAAGTTTTGCCAGAACCATTTTTGATTACCCGTCGCTGGAATCCTACCGGAAGCCACTCTCGTTTGCCGAGACACCGAACTTCACTGGTAGCGGACGAGAGGGAACGGCTAAAGGCAAGGAAGCCAAGACGAGTAGGGGACTAGCTGAGTTTGTAATGGTGGGCCGCCAATGCAGTGGCATTCTCGTGAGTGCGTGTTTTAGCTCGAGACGTCGTTGCAATCCTGCAAGAAGTGCGTGCAGCGAACTGTTTTGACGATCCAAAGAGCTGAGCAGCGATCACCGGCAATCGCACTATTTGCGACAGGCAAAAGTCGGGGCAGAGCAGGTACGAGACCACTCGAGCGGCATTCTCGTGAGTGCGAGTTTTAGCTCGGGACGACGTTGCAACCCTCAAGAAGTGCGTGCAGCGAACTTTTTTGACGGTCCAAAAAGTGTGGGCACTTTCACCCGTTTCATTCGCAACCAGTTTACCTGCAGTCTGTGCGAGATTATTTGCCGGCAAACAGATCTTGCTGTAATTTCATCGGCGTCGGGTTTCCATATTTCGCTGGAATGTCACCGCCAGCCACTTTCGATTCCCAAACGACCCGGTTTTAATCTTACCCGAAACGGGTGACTCGCTCCTGTTTGCCGAACTTCCCTCAAAGCCGACACGAGGGAGGGAAGCCGAGGCGAACCGGGGACTGGGCGTCCTTGGTGCCTCACACCAAGGACGAGTCCCCACGCACCCTCCCTCGCATTGGTGCAAGAAGATCGTCTTGCTGACTTTTTTAATTTTTTTAAGAAAACCGGCTTCTTTGTTTGTCAACGAGCAACGGCCGGCCAGGAACGAACGCTCAGTCTCGGATTCTCGTTCCATGTGTGCGACCTGTATATTCCAGAGCAGCTGAGTGTGCAGATGAAAAGAAAATATCTTTCAGTGACCTGTTTCTTACGCCTCTTTGTCCGTCCGGCTTCAGAAGCATCCAGCGAGCAGAAACAAACTGTGCCCAAGATTCCTCAACGTCGGCGGATGTTCGTTTCGCGCGTTCGTGGTTTTCGCTAAGCGTGCTACTGACGCCGGGTGCACCCGCGGCGGCGGCATCAGGGACGACATCATGAGTGTGCCCGGGATTTCTCAACAGCGGCGGATGTTCGTTCCGCGCGGTCGTGGTTTTCGCTAAGCGTGCTACTGACGCCATGGTGCACCCGCGGCGGCGGCATCAGGGACGACATCGTTAGTGTGCCCGGGATTTCTCAACGGCGGCGGATGTTCGTTTCGCGCGTTCGTGGTTTTCGCTAAGCGTGCTACTGACACCTGCTGCACCCACAGCGACGGCATCTGGGACGACATCGTGATTCTGTGCCCGTGATTTCTCAACGGCGGCGGATGTTCGTTTCGCGCGTTCGTGGTTTTCGCTAAACGTGCTACTGAGGTCATACGTGTGTGTGTCCGTGTGGTGCACCTGCGCGGTTTTATTACCATACGTCTAGGAATTTACCCAGCGGCATTGTGAGTACCTTGAAAGATATCTTTTGCGACAAAGAACTCGGTTGTTCCTATTTGGTCTGATTGCTTTTGTCTACAGCTGTGCAAATTGTTTCACTGGTATCGACCCGGTTAAATAGATACGTACAACCTTCAGAGTCTCTGTGGACTAACCACTTTTATTGTTACCGAATCGTCCAGCATCTGGTAAACATGCACCAACCACGGTTCACAGGCTTCCTCCTAAATGGCTTCCGCTGACTTCCGAAAAAAGAAAGAAAAAACACTATGAATTCCGGCCAATCTTCAACAGTTTGCCAGAGTCTTTGCTGAACATATCATCCTTTCGTGCGGTAAAACGGAATGTAAGAGTATGGTGTCTCACGCTCGCGCAATAATGATTATATGATTACTTAGTGCGTATTCGTTGCCCACATTCCTACGTTATTGTTGTTTGTTTGGTTTGTTTTTTTAGTGTTCACTGTGTCACGGTATTTTATTGGCTGCCTGGTCTCACATACAAGCATCTTTGCTTTCGTGAGCCAGCACGCACAGATGTATTTTTTCGAAGATAATAAAGATATTATTATATGGTGATCTTCTGGTAAATTGTGGCTTTACTGGAAGCGAAAAAAGTCCTACAATCCAGTAAAATGGATTTTTACTGAAATAAACTTCCGGTAGAAATCCGGTGACATTCGGGTAAAACGCCGGTAACATTCCTGTAAACCAACCGGTGACATTCCAGTAAAACTTCCGGAGACATTCCGGTAAATTACGGCTTTACTGGAAGTGAAACAGTCCCATAATCCAGTAAAATAGACTTTTACTGGAAATGACATTACGGTAAAAAATATTTTTCAATAGAGTTCTTAAAGAAGTAACAGATTTGGCTGAAGTACTGGGTTCTGTACGCAACGATGGAAGAACAGAAGAGAGATGGATTGCAATCGCAAACGGGCGATTGGGAAATTGAATGATGCACAACTAACTAGCAGATCTGGGGACAAGCAGAAGAGAAAAAATTGTGACTCTCACGCATTGCTCCGGCCTCAAAGCTCAAACCTGTCCCCGAGTGGTTCCGGTGCTGGGGAAACTCCTACGAGCCTTGACAAGAGGAAAATGGCGACGCCTTGCCGGAGCAAGAAACAGAAGTTGTGTTTTCAGTTGTTTTCTTTTTTTTTTGCTTTATCCCTCATAGGTCATCCTGATGAACTTCCACACAGTCTGGTGATTGTTAGGGGAAAAATGAATTTAGAAGGGCAGAAGGGGTCATATGTTTGTCTTTTAAATGCGAAAGCATTAACTCTCCGTGGAGCGAGCCGACGCCATCAGCTTCAAAAACCATGAAAACCTGCACCTTAATGAAACCACGCGCAAAGCTAGCCAACGGCACCTTTTACACTTCGCTCCCATTGGCTGGCACGCGTCGATGAGGCTCCCATTGGCCGCTGTGCGTAAGTTTGTGTGGTGTCATCCCGGCAGTGTTATCACAATGTTGTGTTATCACTGATCACTGCGTTCGGTCGCCTCTTATTGGTTGTACGGCGCGAGGCAATATATACGGCGCATGGAATAAACCGAGGAGTTCGTTCTGCTGGGAACTACGTTGCTGTCTTTTCTTTCCTCACGCAACAAGGCACACGAAGGTTTGAACGATCTGTCACCCGATGGCGCTGCGTGTGAGTGAGGCAGCGGCTCCCAGTTTCACGCCCAAGGTCAGCGCGTTGTACGCCGCAGATTAAAGAAGGAGCGAAGAGCTGAAGATAAAGTAAGTAGGCAGGCGAGCTGGTTGATGTTACTCATTTTTGAAAACCGGAGACGACGGACGAAAAAGGGGATAACACACAAAACGCCTCAAATGAGACGTTTTGTGTGTTGTCCCCTTTTTCGTCCGTCGTCTCCGGTTTTCAAAAATGTGGAGCGAAGAGCGGCGTGCGTGTTTTCGCATTTACAACTCACAAGAAGTGCTTAGGCGTACCTCGAGCCTTTTTAGACTTAGGCTAGCTGGCACAAGCTAGCACCCGTTACAAAAGGTATAGCAATTAACGTCCATCCACACAGCTGCCGCTCTACCTTGCATCCTGAAGGAGTCCAATGGTATCAAACCGTTTAAATTGGGGGGGCAGTTGAGATGTCGTCGACAGCACTCACTTGGCGAAGTCGAGGAAAGGAACAATTCTATCGAGCACAGGCGATGTGTCGTAAGTGATTTGTAGCGGAGAAAAGCGACGTGTTGACGGGACAGCGTCGGCAGCTGGTCGGCAAGAAAATGAAGGTATCCGGTTCTAATGTAGAACCAAGATCTGTACAACGAAGCTGAACGTATTTAGTGACCGCATACCCGCTGCCGTTCCTTGCCCACACTCTGAAAATCAACGGAGACCTGGATCACGGCCACCTCGATGTTAAAACCAAGAACCAACAGGGAGCAACAAAAAGGATCACTGTTGAAAGAAGAAGAACCATAGAACAGCATATGCTGTAGTTTATTTTACTTGTGGGCATGGCGTATCAGGAGGACAAAATTGCTGCACCTAGGAAGGTATAGTAGCCCGGCCGTTTGATCAAAAAGTTGGTACGGTCCGTTCGTCGTGCCATCGTACATAGACGAAGGCGAGATTGATCAGTTTACACTATGGCCGCGTTGGCGCTTGTAGTCGTGTACGCTCCAGGCAATTCCAGGCACGCGGGCTTTTAAGCAGCATCGCAGACATAATGATCAGGAGAAAGATACTATGGAGCACACCAACCAGCGCCGGTGATGAACCGCAGCTGTCATCGACCGGTAGAACCGTGGTGGTTGCCCTGAGTACTCGGCGCGTCTCGCCGTTCGCGGCGCCACTGGCGGGCCACACGTGTATATTTCAGATCAAGCGACTGTGGCACTAAAGTCTGAGGTGGGGTATTTTATTTTTGACGCCTAGCGTAGAGCGGCTTTAAAGCTTCTGTACTCGGCTATGGCTTTCCAGGCGAGCGATCTGCTCTTCTTTCGCAAGGGAGTCTGAAGCGCCTCGGCGCAGTGGAACTTTAGGCGATAGCGGCCTCGCGGCAGGTTGCGGAACCATTCGCGCTGATGCACACATCGCCGCTCGTTGTGTTCCCGCTCTTCGTCCTCCGAAGAAATGTTGCCGCCATCTATGAGCGACTGCAGCAACCAGTTGTCTGGTTGCCGAGGCTGGAAAGGTTGACGCGATCTATGAGCGACGGTGGCAAGCAGACAACCAGCAAGCAGAACACTGTGGACAGCTGCTGCCATCCATGAGTGACGGCGGCAACAAGGTTGTGTTGACATTTGTTTGATACCGGACACTACCTCCTGCGGAACCTAGTCCTTAACAGCTCCGCTGTAAAAGGCAGCGACATTCTTAACAGTTACCGGCAATCGAAAGTACCAAGTCCTCAAAAACTTAGTAGCCCCAGATTTGCCACATTCCAAGAATATCTCCAGATCAAGGCTCTCTTAGAGGGTCAATATGAGCTGTAACATTCTACAACAGCCGGACGCTGGAAGTTAAACCTACTTTGTCGGTTAGAACGGAAATCTGCGAAATAGTACGCTCAGCGAATTTGTACCGCTCAAAGGTTTGACTTGATTCTGAAATCATTGAGTTATTTTGCAGAACGCTGTAGGGGAAGTATTTTTGGCCGACTTGAGAAGCGGAAGTATCGCATAACGCGCAGTTAGCTTTTTCTGAAAAAACCCGCAAAATACTGACCTTTACAGTTGCTTGCGAGCTTGTGCATGAAAAGAAAACAGCAGCCAATTTGACAGCGGATATGCGCCGCGAAACGAAACGTGTAAATGCTATTCAAAGCAAGGTGGCACCTTGAGAGAGCAGACAATTCCAGGACAACACTCCTCATGGGCATCAATCCCGCACTCACAAAACGCAATCTGCTATCGCTGTGGAAATGAGCATGACCCCGTGGCTGCCGCTTCAAAAAGTACCGCTGCAAGCGCTGTGCAAAGAAACATCTGAGGTCGATGTGCCGCAGCGTATCTGAAAAGAGTCTTGAGAACCCGGTTCAGGTCCCTGACGATTTAAGTGACGATGACAAAGACCTACTGACGCTGTACACTCCTATAAAATCCTTCCCGGATTTCAATTCACTCAAGAGGAAGAAACGATTCCCCGTCGAGCTTCAACCGCAAGCACGCTGATGCTCAGCGGGAGTCACCGCAAATCGGCCGACGTGCACGTCTCATGCGGTGCCGCGTGCTAGCGTCGCACTCGTCGTTAGACGCAGCAAACCGCGTTCATAGATTCTGACGCAACCCAGGCGACGCTGCATAAACCGTATAGTGATAATTGGGGGGGGGGGGGGAGCTCTGCCTCAGGTGTAGTGGCTCAGCGTGCAGTGAACTCGAATATGCTCTCTTTGGACACGCTGCGGGCATTCAAAGATGCCACCATACAGCCTGCAAGCTGGTCTGAAGGAATGGTCCTGAAAATACGCCGGCACGACGGCATTCTCGACTTCAGCGAACCTCTCATGCGTGGTAGCGAATAAGAAGAGGAGGAGATAGGAACGCTCGGGGACGTAAGAACAAGGAGCCTAAGGGGCCCCAAACTCGGCAAACCAAAAATTCGAGCAGAATGTTCGCCATGGGCCGATGAGACGTCGGCGCACGCAGCGCAAAGTCAATCGTCATGATAGGCCAGTCGGTGCGCTCCGGCAACTTCGGCCCTAGCTTTGTGGTGACGAGTATTGATGCCCTGGTTGAAGGGATTTGTGGAAGACGCATAGTTCGCAACCTTTTCTCTCTTCATAGTTCGAGCGCCCTCAAGCACCTGACGCTGGCGTCCAATGTTTAGCGTTCGCTTTCGAACAGTGAGTAGAGACAATTTAGATGAGTTTGTGTGTTTTCGTTTTCCCTCGACTTGGAGCAATAAGGGCGCACGCCTGACTGCCTCATCAACATTCTCTTGTTGCCGCTTCGATCGAAGTGCCTTTCTAGAGCTTGTAGGCAAGCTACAAGCGCCAGCTATCCCGTGCCCCTTCCTTTGAGACGTGCCATAGCCTCCTCTATACTTACGAAGCCTGGCAGTTCGACGACGGAGCCATAAGGTGCCCAGTCGCAGATTTGGAGAGTGAGGATTTGGTAGCGCAGATCATTTCTTGGAGAACCTGGTCGTCAGTAGAGCCACTAAATAAAGCTACGCTTTCAGAGGTACCGAAATTCCCAAACTACGCGTCTGAAGCGCGTCAGGCGCCGCCATCTTGGGTCCGCGCGCAGTTGGAGGAGTGACTGTAGCTGAGCCAAGCCGAGCTGTAGCCGTCTCCTGCGCCAGCTGCCGCGGCCGCAGCTGTGGTAGCGAATCAAAGTCGTGTTGTTCGTATCTCGACGTAACACGGAAAACGCGCGTGCTGAGCGACGGACTTCAGCGTGCGCGGGCAGTAAACACCAAACAGCAGCAGGCAGAGGATCGCTGGATCCAAGATGGTGGCATTGAAAAAACACGATGATGATGATAGCGACTCACGTGACGGCCGCTGTCCAATGATGCCGCAGCGAACCAGAATATAGTTGAATAGAGCGACTGTATTGTCGGCAAAATGGCAAAGAAAAGGAATGCGGTACTCTGAAAGCGTAGCTTTATTTAGTGACTCTAGTCGTCAGCGGACAGTTTTTGCAGCGGGGAGGGCTCGAAACATGGTTTTCAAACCCGACGAGAAAAGAAGCGGTAGCGCGAGGAACGCGAGGAGCACGAGCGGACATTTCACCGCTCGGGAGAAGTGTGTTTCGCCGTCTCGCCTCTGCGGAGCGCCTGTAACGTGGCTCTCCACTCATCCGTTGTCTGCCGCTCTACCTCTTCAATTTCGGCGGCCGCTTCTCGTGCCGATGTGCCAGGCTTTGTAAGTATAGAGGAGGCTATGGACGTGCCTTTCAAGAGTTAGCGCTCGTTCTGCAAAATATTGTTTAAAAGGCGAGGGCTCCTGCTCTTACGCTTCTAGCCTTGGCTCTTTTTTCAGCCTAAAGGGTCAAGAAATGATGTCGGCTTGGAATGTCAATAATTTTGCTGTGGCGTACTGGTCCTACTCTGGAGCAAGCATACTCGCAAAGACCGCCACTGATCCAGAAGCTTTTATGTCGTTGCGAAATTGCAAGGATAAAAGTGGACTATTTCTTCCAGTCTTACCTTCGCAAAGCTTGACGACGTAATTGTGAAAAAAAAACTGCCTTTCGACAGCTTAGTGTGGCTCATGGATGGGACACCGAAAACTGCGTGAGCACTCGACTTTGGCTCGTAACAATCACTGCATCGGTGGACAAACGGGTAGTGGCTCGTGTCCAACCACTGTGGTGATGATAATAGCCGAACTTTAACAATGATTGGAGCACAACACGCGCTTTCTACTTTGCCACCTCCAGTGCTTGGCTATGATTAATATTGGCAAAATAGGACAGGTACCACACTCTAAAAAAAGAGAGTGTAACCTTACACTCATTTGTCCCATATAATGCACCCCAAAACTTCAGTTCGACGTACAGCGCACTATAGTCGAACAGACGGTGCCAAATTTTACGAAGAGCTTGATAACGCTGCGATATAACTTATTAAATAGCTAAATTACGTATCAAAGACCACGGAAAGAAAACGCTGAGGTTTTGCAGTAGGGTCCCCAAGAAAACTCTGATTATATATTTTGTATTCAGTAACATGTACATTAGATATTTTGATAGCTTGCACCATATGGCTATCAAGCCTCTCGTGAAAGTTAGTGCCGACAGATCAACGTCCGTGATCAACGAACTGAAGTTTTGGGGTGTATTATATAGGACAAAGGGTATAACGATACACCTTTTTTCTGAGAGTGCAGACCACGCGGCCCCTTGTTCTGGCTCCGAATTGAGGGGTGAACGATGCTCATATGGCTCGAATATATTTGGCGACTGCCATTGCCTAAAAAGAAAAACCACGGCGTTTATTCATTACTCCACGTTATTGATTGATTCTAACTATTATTTAACGAAAATAGAAATATATTGACAACCTCAGGGCATCTCTTTCAAACGTCCGGCATCCAGCACGCGCGCATGGCCTCTTGTCCTTTGGCGTCGCTTGCGCGTTGGAGGCTCAACAGACGCCGAAGCATTACCGAGGACAAAAATGAAATGTGCACCGCCTTTAAAAAAATATATATATTCCATAACTCAAAGCGCCACCTCGGGGCGAAATGCCAGGTAGCGCTTGCATTCTGGGAACCTGACCCACAGGTTCCCAGAATAGAAAGAACGCGGTGATAAATTTATGGACGTAGTTTTTTCACTGATGTTTCTCCCCTGAGTTGGTAGGGCGGTAAAATCAACGGAAAACGATAGCTGCTGTTCATCGGTCGCTGGGTCGAATCCGTCGCGAAGGCGAAAGGTGTTTGTTGTTTTTATCTTCTTACACACTCAGTGCGCAGTTGCGCACACGTGCGACTGTGAGCAGTCATGTAATTGATGACATCGCAGGGAGTTTTTGCGAAGAATGACCATGGAGTTTACCTGGGAGGTTTTTATTAACAGCTGTTGCTGAAAACATTACACCTCGTCGTTTTAAATTGGTCGGCGTAACTAATGTGTAATGCTAATGACGATGATCGCGCTTGGTATTGCAAGGATATTCACATATAAGGGGTGCTCATTGGATGCCATATTTGAGGGCGCTGTTTAGAGCGCATGCTCAGAATGAGCTCACATTAATATCCTGCTGAGGCAGGCAATCCTGGTGGTGCGGAATGTACGTTCGAAACAGAGTGTGGAAGGTCGCCGTCAGCACGAGTTCAACAGCTCCGCAAACAATGATGGCCGCAAGTAAATACTCCCTATAGAAATTGCTAGTGTTCCCAAACGCGTCTTTGGAGAATTAGAGCGCAAGCAGAAGCACACTATTCAAAAGTCAACATAGAGAACGCGCCGGAAACGCGCGATAACCAAGGCAACCAAGCGCGCGCTGTCATTGTGTTCTGACATAGCCTCCTATATACTGATAATGCCTGGCAGATCGCCACGAGAAACTGCCGCCGAAATGGAAAAGGGGGAGCGACAGACAACAGATGAGAGGACAGCCGCGTGACTGCGCTCCACTGCGGAGAGACGACGAAACACACTTCTCCCGAGCAAACAAGTGTGTTTCGGGTCCTCGACGCTGCATAAGCTGTGCGCTGACGTTCAGGTTCCCCGAAAAAATTGCTCTTTGATGCTCTGTGCTACCAGATCCTCGCGCTCCAAATCTGCGACCGGCACTCTATGGCTCCGTCGTCGAACTGCCAGTCTTTTTCAGTATAGAGGAGGATATGGTTCAGATCAAGACGAAACAAAAGCACGTAAGCGCATCTGGGAAGAAAACAAACGCCATAGGTGCGCAATGAATAGACGCACTTGCATGTCGTTTTCCTGTTTACGAAAGCTTGTCGTATCTTGGCTGCCAAGATACTTGCTCCGTTTCGTCAAGCTTTCCAAACTTGCTGATGTCAACATTCCTGGAAAATTTAACACCAATTTTGACTACGTGGTAATGTATTGAATTTCTGATCACAACCCAGCCTGCTGAAGACATCTAAGTAACTAATTTAGCTTTGAGTTCCAGGCAATAGTTGAGTAACGGAGTGCGACGTTAAGTTTGGGCAACACTGTAAATAAAATTGAATAAAACGCAAGTTCACAGCAACAGTTTTTGTGAACACAAAGTTACGTAAAAACTGGTGTCATGTTAACTCTCAAGGCTTAGCTAGTCATTTTACCGTAAAACTAAAGACCAAACTTTTTTTTTTTTTAGTTTTTGTCCAAAAGTAACGAACCGAATGTTTTTAAAAGGGCCACGAGCAAAATCATTCCTCCTCTTTTCGTCACTGTGTCGTCGGCAAGACGTGCTGGATGACTATTCTTAAGATTAATGTTGGGCAATTCTTGGACAACTAGATGAACGAAGTCATCAGCAGATCTAATTGTTTCAAGCTGTGTCGAACCTGCAGTGGAGACTTTGGTGGCGTCCCCACACTGCGACACCCAGCTGGCACACCAGGCATGCGGTCACAGCTCGGCAGGCCCGCTACTACATTGAAGGCAAAAACGACGAATCCTGTCAAGGACATTCGGTCACGCCACTTATGAACAAAGTCCTAAGACTAAGACGTTGCATGTGTTTCCAAGCTATTTTTTTTTTGAAGGAGAAACAAATATAAGTAGGTTTAAACGAGCTTAATGTCTCAGAAGGTTTGGCGTACCTGCCGATGGGACAATGTAAAAAAGGCAAAATTTACGCTAGACTCAGCGGCACACCGAAAATAATCTGTTTCCTCCACGGACTTCATGATTGTGTATAGTACGCTGGGAAGGTTGTATAAATTAGCTTTGTGGTCCTCATAAAACAATAAAGCAATACTTTAGGCGCGATTTTTCATGTCTAAAAAAGAGACAAATTGCTTGTGTGTAAAATAAACAAAAAAACCTCATCAATTATACATAACAAGCCACTTACGCATAAAATGTATTTGTTTGATTGTTAAATAAAAAACAACGAATACTCTGACAAGGTGCCAAAACACAAGTAAATATAAAACATTAAAAATGACGACCACCTAAAATCTTGGAATATGATTTTATAAATTGTTTCTTTGTCCAAGAATTTTAATGTCCAATTCTCAGATTATATCTGAATATTATTGAGAATTCTAGGCCATACTGAGTGGTTTTAATAGAAAAAAAAGTTAAATGATGCAATAAGAATTTTATGTTGAGTGGACTACATTTAAAATCTGTGGTCGTATGAAATGTTTCTTTTTTGCTAAGATAACATTATTTGACAACAATTGCATTGTACTTGCGAAATATGTACTTGTTTAAACTTCATTTTGATACATAATTTATATCATAACATGAAATGAAACAAAATTCATGAACATCCGAGCCCCGTAAATTATCATCAAAACGGTTAGGTTCATACTTGTTGCTTTGTTTGCGAAAAGTATCTTAGTCTGTGAGGATCGCCCAAATCTCAAAATTCGTGTCCTGTCGAGGCATGACCGCTTTTTGCTGCACGATTCGAAATAAAACGCCGCCGCAAGCTCCCCGCCAGGCCCAGACGTCACACCGAAGAGACGCCCAAACGTCGCGGTATCCTCAGCGTCCGGAGGAACAAGCTGAGTACGTCAGCTCGGAGCGACCCTCGACGAGGAAGACCGACGTGTGGCGAACGGCCGACCGACGCCCGCTCTGCTACCACTGCGGGGAAGCCGACCACATCTACCGCGGCTGCCCCTACCGTCGACTTGGGCTGCGTGGTTTCCACCCGAATGACCCACGCCCGAGGTACGGCGAACGCCCTCGCGACATCGAGGAGTACCTCCGACGCTCGCCCTCCTCAGTGCCGTCTCTCCGCCGTGAATCTCGCTCACCATCGCCACGACGTTCAGCGTATCCAGCGCCACGACACCGCCGAGAGAGCCTGTCTCCTCTGCGTCGACGGGAAAACTGAGTGCGGCAACGCCTGGAGGTGGCGTTGCCGAAGACGACCGAAGTAAAGAGCCTCCAAGAACGACGGAGCGCTCCCACTCTCCCGACGCCACGCATCGCAACGACGCTCCTGCTTCGGTGTCCAACAACCTAAACGTTATTATCGACGGCCACGACGCATCAGCACTCGTGGACACCGGAGCAGACTACTCAGTCTTGAGTGGGAGGCTCTCTCGCCGCCTGCGAAAAGTGACAACGCCGTGGAAAGGCCCTCAAATACGAACCGCCGGTGGGCACCTCATCACACCAGTCGGGAGATGCACTGCACGCGTCGAGATCCACGGTGAGACGTGCCCTGTCAAGTTCGTCATTCTGCAAGACTGTTCGAGGGACGTTATCCTCGGAATGGACTTTCTATTGCGAGTATGGCGCCGTCATCGACCTCGGGGCAAACCAGTTGACGCTGCGAAAGCCTGTTCTGCCGCCGGTGGAGACCAACACGACGTCAACCGCGGTCCGAGTTATTACCAACCACGTGAACCTGCCACCGCGGTCGAGTGTTTTCGTAACCGTCATAACCGACGCATCCATGCACGGTGAAGCTCTTCTGGAAGGAAGCGTCCAACTGCTCCTTGAAAAAGGAATTGGCGTTGCACGAGGCGTAACGGATCTCCAAGAAGGACGTACAACTGTTCTCGTGACAAACTTTCGAGAGGAACCGCAGCACCTGACGAAGGGTACCACCGTGGGCCACGTCGAGGAGCTTCAGGCACCAGCCGTGGTCACCGCAATCGCTGAGGAAACCTCGCCGTCCCAGCAGAAGAGCACGTCGCCACCGCAGCTCGACATCGACCCCGAGCTCCCGACTCCTAAGCGCCGGCAGCTGGTTGATCTCCTCGCCGAATACAGTGACTGTTTTGCCACGTCGTCGAAAGTTCGCCAAACACCAATGGCGAAACATCGCATTGTTACCGAAAACGACACGCTCCCTGTCCACCAGTCGCCGTACAGAGTCTCCTTAAAGGAAAGGAAGGTGATTCAAGATCAAGTCCAGGAAATGCTCAACGACGACATCATTCAACCCTCAAGAAGTCCCTGGGCGTCCCCAGTCGTCCTTGTAAAGAAGAAGGACGGAACCCTGAGGTTTTGCGTAGACTATCGTCGACTGAACGCTGTGACTAAGAAGGACGTCTATCCGCTCCCCCGCATCGACGATACGCTAGACCGACTGCGTCACTCCCGATATTTTTCATCGATCGACCTGAAGAGTGGCTACTGGCAGATTGAAGTCGACGAACGCGACCGCGAAAAACTGCCTTCGTCACTCCCGACGGACTGTACGAGTTCAAAGTGATGCCGTTCGGACTTTGTACAGCACCAGCCACCTTCCAGCGTGTCATGGACAACCGTGCTGGCAGGTCTGAAATGGCAGAGCTGCCTCGTCTACCTGGACGATGTCGTGGTATTCTCACAAGATTTCGACGAGCACCTGAGACGACTCCGAGCCGTGCTTCAAGCCATCAAGACCGCCGGCCTGTCACTCAAGCCAACAAAGTGTCGGTTCGCCTATGGGGAACTAAAGTTCCTTGGGCACGTCGTGAACAACAAAGGTGTTCTCCCTGACCCAGAGAAGACCCGCGCCGTCGCTGCATTTACACCGCCGTCTGACAAGAAGGCCGTGAGAAGATTTCTCGGACTCTGTGCCTACTACAGGCGCTTTGTTCGAGACTTCGCTAAGCTGTCCGCACCGCTGACGCACCTTACGAAGGACGCCGTAAAGTTCGAGTGGACAGAAGAACACCAGCGGTCATTCGACGAGCTCAAACGAAGACTCTCGACGCCCCCGATTCTTGGCCATTTCGACCAGTTTGCCGATACAGAGATCCACACCGACGCCAGTAACACCGGACTGGGTGCGGTACTAGTCCAAATGCAGGACGGGGCAGAGCGAGTCATCGCATACGCAAGTCGGACGCTGTCTAACGCGGAGAGGAACTACTCAACGACTGAAAAGGAGTGCCTCGCTGTCGTCTGGGCAATAACAAAGTTTCGCCCATATTTGTATGGAAGTCCTTTTCGCGTGGTCACAGACCACCACTCGCTCTGCTGGCTCGCGAATCTGAAGGACCCCTCCGGACGCCTCGCCCGGTGGAGCCTACGGCTGCAGGAGTTCGACATGACCGTGGTGTACAGGTCCGGCCGGAAGCACAGTGACGCCGACTGCCTGTCAAGGGCCCCAGTCAAGGCCGGCCCTGCCTGCACCAAAGACGACGACGATGAGTGTTTCCTCGGCGCCCTGAATGTCAGCGACATGGCAGCACTCCAACGAGACGACCCTGAGCTGCGAGCACTCATCGAGCACTTAGAGGGACAAGGAAGCGCCGTTCCCCGCGTCTTCGTACGAACACTACCAACCTTCTCCATTCGACAAGGTGTGCTCTACAAGGAGAACTTCAGTGATAACAACACGGCGTGGCTATTGGTGATCCCTTCCAGTCTTCGAGAGGAAATATTTCAGGCCTGCCACGATGACCCGACGGCGGGACACCTTGGCTACAGTAGGACTCTTGCCAGGATACGCGAAAAGTACTACTGGCCCAAGCTTGCGAAGACAGTCCACCAGTACACCCGATCTTGCCACGAGTGTCAACGACGAAAAAACCACCGACGAGACCGGCAGGACTTCTTCAGCCTATTGCGCCGCCATCCGCCCCATTCCAGCAAATCGGAATGGATTTACTTGGACCATTCCCAACATCGACACAAGGAAACCGATGGATAATCGTCGCAACCGATTATCTCACACGGTACGCCGAGACTAAAGCGCTTCCATCAGGCACGGCTGTTGAAGTCGCCAAGTTTTTCATCGAGTCCATTGTCCTCCGGCACGGCGCCCCCGAAGTCCTCATTACAGACCGTGGATCATCGTTCATGGCCCAGCTGATGCAGAAGATCCTCCGTCTTAGCCACACAAACCACCGGCGAACCACAGCGTACCATCCTCAGACTAACGGGCTGACGGAACGCCTAAACAAGACCATCGCCGACATGATTTCCATGTACGTCGACGTGGAGCACAAGACATGGGACGAGGTGTTGCCGTACGTCACATTTGCCTACAACACGGCCGTACAGGAGACCACCGGGGTGACACCCTTTCAACTGGTGCATGGGCGGAAGGTAACGACAATGCTGGACGCTATGTTACCCCACGAACCGGCTGTCGACGGAAACGACGACGCCCAGGTGGTTGCCCAACGGGCAGAAGAAGTCCGTCAGCTCGCCAGACTTCGGATTAAAGCCCAACAACGTGTCGACACTGGCCGCTACAACCTTCGTCGTCGGGATGTCCACTTCCAGCCCGGAGACAGGGTCTGGGTGTGGACACCGATTCGCCGCCGCGGTCTCAGCGAGAAACTCCTGAAACGCTACTTTGGACCCTACAAAGTGCTTCGTCGACTCGGGGATCTGAACTACGAGGTGATGCCCGACGGAACGCGGACTTCATCACGCCGCCCTCCACGACCGGAAGTCGTCCACGTCGTGCGACTCAAGCCGTACTACGATCGATAGGACTGTGAATTGTGTTTTATAATACGCTGGTTAGGATTGTGCTGCACAAGTCTACGTAGTTTCCCATTATTTTTTTTGTTTTGCTGTTTTTGTTTCCCGGCACGTCGCATCGAGACGATGCGCTTTTAAAGGGGGAGTAATGCCACGCGCGTCGGCGTGCAAGCGCGTGCGTGGCCGAGTGGTTACCGCGCTTGCCTTTCGCGCGGAAGGTGTAGGTTCGATTCCAGTCAGCGGACTTTCCTTTTATTTATTCTTTCAATTTGGCCTTCTCGTAAGTTCGAGAAAATTCTCGTCTGATCGAGTTCCGAATATTCTACGCACCGAAAGTTCTACGCCGAATGATCCAGAAACCCACGAGGGTACATAAGGGACTCCGCAAGGCGAGCGGGGTCAGTTTCGCCTCAGCGTTCGATCTTGCTGCTTCGCCGCCTTCGACGCCCGCGACGCTCTGTTGTTATCTTCCTTTTCCCTTTTATTTTTGGGCACAAGTTCGCCCCATTAAACGTTCAGTTTACTCAGCCATTCGCCGCCTCATCACTTGTCATTCGTGACATTATGAGCATTAGACATGCTTTAAAAAAAATTTAAAATTAAAATGTATAGACAATATAGGACGTACTGATACTGAAAGCTTTTGATCATACATTACAAGAAAAACAAAAGCAACACTACAGTGCGAGGAATGGGAGAATATTGGATTCAGTTCACGTGAGCATACAAAAGAAACATTGTAAAAAAAACTACCACTTTCCAGCTGCGCCTCTGATTGTTCAGCATCCAAAGTAGCTTTTTATAAGCTTTTTTTTTGGAAATGACAACCTCTATTTTTGTCACAGAAAAAAATATCTAAGAACGATCCAGAAAAACTATCTGAAAATTAAGAAATGCCTATTTACTTCGGCAGGGATTAGGTCAGTGATGACGAATGAATAGGAAGAGCAAGTTCGTTTACAAACAAATTTAACATGAGCAGAATGCGTAGAGTTCAAAAATTGTTTTTTCATGGTTCGGGAAAATACGGAAATGTCGTCATGGCATTTCTCAACAAAAAAATTATTGTTCATTTACAACACGAAGAGGTCAACCTGCATTTATAGCTGATTCCCTATTTCTCTAGTTCACATGTATTCAGTAGTAGCACCTTGGTGGTATTTACTGGCGGCTTTATTGGGTTTGTTGCTTCTAAGCGCGAAATTGCGACGTGCCCCACAACGCTTCCACAGCGTGTATTTCGCACCACCAATACTCTAGTTCTTCTTAAATGATAAACAAGGGATCGCTTTGAGCATGCGCTTTGAATGCTGCACTCATATATTGCACTCAGTGAATACTTCATATCCTCTTGGTTTAAGGCTTTTCAGAACAGCAACATCAATGTAGTCTTTCATGACAAAGTATTTTTTTTGTTTTTTGGCTCGAATGTAAGACGTAAAGAAGGAAGCACACGAAAAAGTACATAAATAAACTTAGCGCAGGCCAAAAAAAAACAGAGGGATTTGAAGAACGGTGGAAAATGAGAAGACAGCAGTAGACACGTAAAGCGGTGGAAGGGGAAAAGGAGGGGACGGGGGAGTCGACGAATAAATCCGAGTGGTTTGAGGGAAAGAGCCACGTAGACAAAGGTGGATGAAAGGAGAAAGAATGACGGAAAGATACAAAGACACAGCGTGCAGAGAAAGACCGAGCATGAGGCAGAGACGGCTATACAAGGAAGGGAGGGGGAGATCAGGGAAAGCGACACTCTTAGAAAACGAATTGAAGGAAGGCCGGGCAACGCGCACAAAAAGGACGACTGGAGCGGACGCGAGCCCAGATTCTGGGCAGGGGTACGAGAGCGGCGAGACAACAAGGGTCGGGATGGGAATTGGGTCCCTTTGTGCTGGTAGTAACACAATTTGATGTCAACTCTATCGGGAGCGGCCGAAGGGCGGCGGTGCCACGGTGTTGTGTGCATTACGCGTCGCGTCGAACGCTCGCGTGCCTGGTCGCTGCTCGAGAAGCTGCGCTCCGTTCCACCTTATAACGATAGACCGGAACGGACTCTACGAGCCATCCAATTCCAACCTATGCCGCGTACGTGTCACGTGACCTTCGGGTAAGTAGAGTGGTATGCATGGCGCGTGGTCACATGATACGTTGGGTTGACTGGAATGACTTGTAGGTTCACATGCAGTCCATCGTGAGGTGAAACGGAGGATAGCCGAGGAAAGGGCTGTGCTGCGCGTATCCGGAAAGCTCCAAGCGGACGCTTTACTCCGTCTTACCTTACGTTGGACCAGAGCCGAGCCACGTGTCTCTGGAAAGGTTCCGAATAATCTGAGAGATTGCTGGTTTTCCCTTCTTTTCTTGGCCTATCGGGTTGAGGATTTCTGAAACGTGGCGTGCTTTGAGCAGTTGGGCGTTGAATGCGACGCGAGGGTACAACGAACAGATTATTGCTCGAAGTGGCTCGTTGCCGAAACCTTCGCTGTGGTCCATCTCGAATATGGCGCGGCTGTATAAGGGCTCGGGACGCGGATAGAGCGGGATGGAGTGGGACGCGACGTGAAGCACGCTGGGCACCTCAGACAATGGGGGCCACGGCCCCTGGCCCAAGCGGAATGAAAGAGGGAATGGGGAGGGGGAGGCACGGAAAGAGGGCGATGGGCCGCGAAAGGAAGTGGGCTTCCTAGATGACACAGTTGAAGGAATATGGGAAACCAGACACGTGGAAGGCAGTTCCGCGGCTAAGCAAATCCGTGCGGGATTGAGGTCCGAGAAGGACGAGTGATAGCTGGGTTTGCTAGATTATATGCGTGGGAGGGTTAGAGAGATACATGTGGCCCTGTATTGAAGTAGGCAACCAGTGAAGGTGTGTTGCCTGCTGCAACTTACCGCAATGCGCTTGCGCAAGTTGTGTTTTAACCTGATTAGGTTTTGAGCGATCGCAGGTAAAACCATCTGCGCTCCTAGTTTAAACGTCGACGTAATGCAAAACTAAAAGAAGAATAGCCATGAGAATGTCAAATTAAGTCTAAGACTCAAAGTAGGTTGCGGAACTCGATGCATTGTCGTTGTTTGAACTTCAAGTTGCGTTTGTTCGGTGTCCTATACAAGCGATCTTTGAATGGACTGGAGATGTTTAACGATCGACTCGGGAACACAGCAACAACATAAGTAGAGCCAACTCAGGACATTTAGGCCTACATTGCCGTGATTGTGATGTGCGGCACATCTAGATAGGTGTACAGTGCTGGGCACAAGCGGTAGCCAACTGACTCGAGAAATAGTTGAAGCAGAAAATATGGCCAGGGATAACGACAATTGTGTAAGCATTCCATCGCTCACTTTATCAGAAAAAGAATTGGCTTTTCTTAGTAGCTTATCTTATTAGTTCACGTGAGTATCATTCAATGGGATGTAGAAAACAAAGAAGCCCACTGTCATGAATATATCGAAAAGGCGTAAAAGAAAAAGAAGTGCTAAAATATATTGAGTTGTGAGTCAGCGCTGTGTGAGTGTCTTGTCTGATGTAAATGTATCCCTAAGTGTGATTGTTTTGTGACCTGTGGTGACGTGAGTTTGTGTGGATTCCCTACTTGGGCTGTTAATTTCGAGACATGGAAAACCAACTCGCCCAAGCCGCCATTTTGTCCATTTTGACAACCTTAATATATACGCATTTAGATCATGTGCAAGAGCGTTGCGTTGTTGGCGTGAGTCGGTCCCATCCCTTCGTGCACGAACTGAGCACGCGTCCGGAGGCCACGGAATCGGCAGTTCACGGTACACGAAAAGCCCTGCTCAAAGCGCATTACAAATCCTCTGAAAGTTGGTCTGCTAGCTCAACAGCCGAATAAACTCTAAGTTTGAATTCAGAAACATGCAATAGTGTGGTCGTGGAAATATTTTATACTTACATATATACAAAGTGATATATTATAAGCTCATTAAATTTTATTGAGAATTCTGTAATGGCTATACTAATGCGGATTGTGCAGGGGTGTTACGCGGCCAGGGTGCTAGTCGTAACGATCAGTCGGCTAATGAACTAAGATATGAAAATTGAATATTTAATTATTAAAAATAAACATATGAACCTAATTAGAAACTTGCTTAGCGTCATCAAAAAACACTAAATTAGTCAATATTAGAAATACTCGAAAAACGTCGGAACCATGGTGGGGCGCTAAAGTTACCACTCGTGCAGCTGGAGCAAGGTTACCGGCGTCAGCGCGGCTTTACCGTGTCGAATCGCCCGTGTTTTCTCGCCCCTGCCTTGTGCCTGTTGCACGAGTTGTAACTTTAGCGCATTACTGCGCTTGACACGCACTCCTTTGTTTGTTAAAAACATTACTAATTTAGTGGTTTTTGATCACTCTCAGCAAGCTTATATTGGAAAGCATGTGTCTATTTTCGCTAATTATAAAGTTCATTAACACATTTTAGCTAATTATGCGATTTAACGTGAACGTTAGCCCCTACATTATATCCCCTGGCCATATAGGTCACCTGGTTAACCCACATTAGTGTATCTTTCATCGCTTTTTAGAAACAAATCTGTTAAGCTTAAAAGGAAACACAGTGTATAACACATTTTTGATACAGAGAGTAATTTGACCCCCAAATGATTGTTTGGATGTTTTTTTCTTCTTCTAAACCGATTGTTAGAGGTAGGTAAACGTGTTCAATTGGTGATCACGGTCAGGCGGCCAGCGAAACACTGCAAACATTTTCAAGCAATTTCGAGTAAACGGTACTTGCACTGACTGCGTACTACACGCAGTTGCTAAAAATTATGAATATTTTAAGCATACTTTTTAGCGGTCTTGAATAAATAGCTTCTTTTAAACTGTGGGCTAGCTAGAAATTATGTCCCTTTTTTTCTGTTTCGACTAATTGATAACCACACTAAATGCCACGAGGGTAAGTGAAACATTTTTCCAGTTGACTCACCATATGTGACTGAGTCCTTGGAAGCAAGCTCTTTGTAAAGGATGAATGTCTGCTCACATTTTTTTGTCGTTGATATTAAAAGACCTCTGACACGCCAAAAAAAAATTTTTTTTTCATGCTAGGCGTTGAAATGGCATATCAGGACATTACAAAAAATATTGTTTCACTATAGAGTTGCGTAGTTTTTTTTATAAAAAATAGAAATACGAGGCCCAATTCAAAGTTCCCGCCGTGCACTGTGACGTAACAGTGTACCGCAAGGTGTCGGGGCGGTCAGAAGGGAGGCATCGACCTACGTCACTAAAAGTAGGTTCACCGGAAGTCACGTGAGTTTCCCTCCTCGTGCTCTCCGCGACCGTGCCTAAGATTTTTTTTTATTCTGCTCTTTGTACGAGCGATTCTAGAAAACGAAGTTTCAGTTCCACTAGCTCTTTACCGCTGCACCGTTGGTTAGTTTGCGTGCTGTAAAATATGAGGACGAAGAGTCAGTGGATCGACGTGATGGAGGTCAATGATGAAAGCGTTGCGAGTACAAGCCAGTGTACGAGTGCATGCCGTTAGTCTGATGATACAGAGCTATACTGAACGCAAAACAAGCTATCAAGATTTGAAAAAAAAATTTAGAATGCTCGCAGAAATTAGGATTGCTAGCATACGACACGCCCGATCGCATTGCTGAAGGTTCAGACACCGAGGTCGTTGAATCATCGGATACTCTCCAGGCTAAAGATGTCTGCCGTCTAAAGAATACGAACTGGTTTGTGTACCAAGTACAAGTAAACGTCGAGCACAACGTACGTATTTTGTCTAGAACATGAGTAGAACTTGTTTACTAGGTGCACATGCGGCCGATGTATGTCTCTCGGAAATGCATGCAGTGTGATCTCTTCTTCAGTTGCTGAAATACCGGGACAGTCCCTCACACAGCACCTTCTAGGCATTGTAGTTGATCACGTCAATTCACTGACTCCGGTTCTTCTACCTTTACAGCAACATTAAGCGATGAAAGGCAAATAAAAGAAACCTTGTCTGCTTCGATCGCTCGTGGAGATGCGGAGAATAACAAAAATATTTAAAAAAATATTACACGCGCTCGCGGTAAGCACGAGGAGTGATACAACTCACGTGACTTCCGGTGATGCCTACCTTCTGACCGCCCCGACACCTTGCGGTACACTGTTACGTCACAGTGCACGGCGGGAACTTTGAATTGGGCCTCGTATTTCTATTTTTATAAAAAAACTACGCAACTCTATAGTGAAACAATATTTTTTGTAATGTCCTGATATGCCATTTCAACGCCTAGCATGAAAAAAACAATTTTTTTTGGCGTGTCAGAGGCCCTTTAATGTAAAGCAGGATATAAATTCAAGAAAGAGTGATTAGACAGGCACCCTAATTGTTATTACAAATTCCGAAAAAAAAACCGAAGACAACGGACGTTCTGTGCGTGTCCCTTCGTCCGTCGTCCCTGTTTGTTTTTTTTGTTTTTTTTTTCTTAAGATGTAGGATTTAAATGTTGCTAACTGATGGGTGAATTTCACGTGCAGCAAGTCTCCGATTGCGCGAGTTGCAGCTAACAATCACCTCAGCTAAACGCTATAGCACAATATACTTTTGTAAGGCAACCTCGAGCAGTCGTCTGCAATACCACTTAATTTCTATAACTTAACGTTGTGACCGATTCTCACGGTACTTAATATTCCATTTATTCAATGGAATATTAAGTATGGCTGTGAGTGGTGGTTACAGAATTTTTGGAAGGTAGAGATTGAGCTTTCATATTCAAGTTTAACCGCGAAGATTGATCCAAATTGTTTGCAGGTCTCCAGTTCCAGCTTGGGCTGACAAGGCTCACCTCCCGAAGGTATAAGAGGAGGACCCTCAAATTTCACTCAAAATTCACGCGGATTGGTCTGCGATGGTCGACAATACAAGGGCGCTGGAGTTTATCGAATCTACCATCTCCTCGGACGGCCAGGAGATTATCAAGGAAGAGTGCGAACACCACATTTGCGAGCCCATCTACGAATCGGCCTACTTTCCTTATCGATAGTACGGCCACCAATGCCAATGCCTGCCCCTCACTGCGTGCAGCCCAGCTTCGTTCCCATCCTACCGTTAGGCATGGTGTACCAGGGGTTCAGGTGCACTCAGCCTCAACGTTTCATTCCTCAGCACGAGATTGGAATCACTGCTAACCCTGACGAGGACAATGCAGGGCGCGCTGTGAAAAGCACGACCTTAAACCGCAGGGCCAGACCCGTCCTTTCACAGACACAAATTGTCGTACATAACGCTCCGGAAGAGAAGATTGTACGGACCGTTCACGTACCTGTCCCCGTGCCCGTGGCAGTACAACAAACTCAAGTGATCCAGCAGCAAACTCCGTCTGCGCTGCCACCGATACTCACAGAAGGGGAGCGAAGGGCACGAGCTAGTGTCGATCACTTAGCCAAGTGTCTCGGAGATATGTTCGAGTCGATCGCGGCTAATATTATGGCTAAGGTACAGGAAAGACAGGTGTCTCAAGAAGAATATTTTGATAGACGAAGTGACGATGTCGAATACGGGAGCCCTAGAAGACAGTCCGAGACAAGTTGGCCGCCAAAGGGTTACAGTGAAGACCTGAGCGGTGACGCCGACAATCGACTTCTCATGGAGGACTTGTGGAAGTTCATAGACGACAGAGAGGGTATTGCGTCCCGACGACACGAAGTCTGGCCTCACGGTAGTGGTTTTATGGAGGAAGAGAGAGGAATCTAGGTGAGACTGAGGAGAGCTTTCTGGATGACCTAGGCGACGATGTGTCCCACGACAATGGTTTACGGATAAGGAGCACTGAGCGAAATGAGGGAAAGATGCCAGAGACGAGCTATCAGACCCGCTTGCGTGGATCTGTAGATGTTTGAGGAACCTCACGAACTACCAGGATTCGGAGCGACAAACCCAAGTTCCAGGGTCCATCGTGCTCAGCAGAGGGTTGCGAGGATTACGGAGCTCGTGAAAGAGATGTCCAAAGTTTCCAGAGATGTCATAAAGGCACGAAGAGGAATGCAAAGAAGAGGGCTCAGGGACGACGACAACCCGCAACGCATCTTGACAGCCGAAGCCAAATTCTTGAAGTTAATTGATCTTGAAAATCAGCTGGCGGACGAGTTATCAGAGTATCGCCTCTACGATTTGACCGACGACGACGACGAGTTCCTCAAACAATTTCTTGAAGCAGAGGATAAGTTACGGCGGCTTATTGAAATCGAGCAACAATTCGCGCATCAAATCTCTATATCGCGGAATACTGTTAAAACGTACGACAAGCCCGGGTCATCCAGGCCCAGCTTCTACGGAACATTGGCTAGCAAGCTGCCTTCAAGTTCATCGATGCGTGGGGAAAGGTCAATGCCGGCAAAGCAAACTGTGCACATGAGTCCCGACGTAAGAGCGATACCATCTACTTCGGAGATCGTCGTCCCCCACACAGAAAAATGACATTTTGCACAAGGCCCATGCCGCCAACGAGTCTAACAGAACTGACACCGCTACAAACTCTTCCAGAGCCAGTGGTCACAGCCGAGTCGCCGTCGTCGTCGGATTCATTGTCGTCCTCATCATCGTCTGAAGCTTCCGCACCGGGGGTAGCGGGGAGTGTTACCGCCGGTTTCTGACGTCTTTCCGAGTTCTGAAGCTACGCAGGCCAAAAGCACGCCACCATCTTCTGAGTTCACAGAGGGTATTGAAAGTACCCTCAAAAAAAAGAAAAAAAGAAACAAATCCAAAAAGAAGTCGAAGTCAAAAAAGAGCAAGAAAAGTAAAAATAAGAAAAAGAAGAGGTCGAAAGTGAGTAAGCGCAAAAAGAAACGCAAGAAGAAAAAACTACAGGCTGTCTAATAAATGTCTCCATCTTCACATGCTCCGCACTACAGTAGCTGGCATATTGGGCTTCTTAAAACAAGGCTGTTTTATTGGAATGGCACCTGTGGTGCAATCACGAGATCAAGACTCAAGTATTCTCGTTTGCTTTGTGGCTAGCTGTTTCCGCGTGCTCTCAAACACCGCCCGCCGTCTACGAAACTATGCTTGGTAACTTGGATAGCACATGTTAGTGTTTTCACCAAAAATATATATAATCATGGGGATATTTCCTACCTGAAATAAGCGCTTATAAAACTTTTTACGGGAGTGCGGAGCAAGGCGGGTATGACAGACGCGTTGTTCCAAACTCAGATTTTATTTACTGGTAAGTTAGATTGCATTTCTCTAAAGTTTCGGGGTTCTTTTACAACAAAGAGTACGTTTGAAGTGTGCTTAAAATTCTTTACCCAGTTCGCCTATCGCATAATGCAACACACAGATGGCCGAATGTAAAATAAAGCATTTCGAACAACTGTACAAGAAGCTTTTCTTCTTCAATCCTTTTCGATCTATTTTCTTGTAGGCTTCGTGCACCTGACCTGACTTCCGGTTAGACTCGATATCGAAACCAACTTCGTCGTATTCTATCAGTGCTTTGGCGCAGTATTGGAGGCATTGGGCTTTATTGCGGCAGCAGTAGTGCCGAAGAGTCAAAGAACCCTCTTTGTACGACCACAATTCAGCATACTTTCTAGTCCTAGTCAATCGCAAAGAGGTTACTCACCAAACACGAGGTGCAGTCCACAAACATTGGTTGGGGTACAAAGCGTCTCTGTGGAGGTCATAGATGTAATATAATCATCTAGAGTGAAAATTCCTATGCATTAGTGCACTTTAGAATGACGGAGCAAAGAAGTAGACATCGGCGGGCCCGATAAGGACATATCGCTGGCGATGCCTTAATATACACAAAGAAGCAGTAAATCATCACAAGTAAGGTCTCTACCTTCTTAGTTTCTCTCGTATTTGCAGAAATGAACTTGAATTGCGTAATGAGAAAATAAGATAAATTTGACAAGCGGAGAGTCAATATAATGTACGATGAAGTTTCAACTGGCACAAGGGTCTATGCGACTTCCGGACGCAAACTGAAGCAGACAGCAACCACTCTACTTTTGTGGTTCTCCTGTGCATTCCTATGGGAAAATGTGCGTGCATGTTGTCTCTAAGGACAGAACGAGTGGGTTGGTAGGATAATTAAACCTGAGGAAGAAAACAAGAAAGGTCGGACAATTACCAACTTCTCTCCGCCGGAACATAACATAGATAACTCTTGTTATTTGGGTCGTACCGAATAGTATGCATCATTATTAACATTGTAAAAGTGGAATTGCTTCAGTTACATTAACTTTATTTACTGGTAAACGATGTTAAACTTTGCTACAGTTTAGACACACACCTCTGTTCCATAGCAGGTATGTAAAACCGAGCAGCGATTTTTTAGTAAAAAAACGATGCAAAATTAATGTAGAGTGCACGTTCAAGAGTTCGCTCAGCATAGTCCGGAGACTGTTCGTACAATAATGCTAATAGGTCCCTTCCTGACAGTATATAAAAATTTCCCAGTTGTGCATCTTTACGATTGGTTAAAACATTCAAAACATAAATATTAAAATATCTTGGGTATAGAAGGTGTGGCTTTTTATTATTTCCTTCGTGTGACAGCTTTTATCGCACACCTTCCATCTGGCTTCTCTAATTTCAAAGATATGGAGCTTGCGTTCGTTGTTTGGAACTCAAAGCAAGCATCTCACACGTATGCATGAGCAGAGAGAATAAAACCGTACCTATTTATTGCTATCGGACGGTATTACTTAGCGTTCACTTCATTTTCAGAATTTACATTCACGGGGAGTTACTCATCCAATGTTACAGAATAGATCTTGCCGTCTCTCTTGGTTTTCCAGACGTCCCTCGTCTGATTGGCGCGTATATCCACCATGATGTAAGACGCCGACGCCGTGTACGCGCTAATAGTGTCCGACAGTGCACAAAAATACATTTACGAAGCCGTTTTTGCACAGGTTTTAATGTCCTGAATTTTAAATAAAGACGTCGCAACTTACTAATGACTTCGTCTTCATGACAGATTTCTCAGTCACACAGACGAAATATATGGTCCAATATACCTAGTACGTACGATTTATTCGTGATATTTGTTCTCATAATCAAGCGCAGGGAGAAAACCACTCGCTTTTTCTAATACAAATGAATTATCGGAAGTGAATTTTACAGTAGTTGCTGCCTGCTTCAGTT
Source organism: Ixodes ricinus (assembly GCA_037355805.1). Taxonomy (NCBI): domain Eukaryota; kingdom Metazoa; phylum Arthropoda; class Arachnida; order Ixodida; family Ixodidae; genus Ixodes; species Ixodes ricinus. The sequence continues at coordinate 134,762 of JAZHYW010002472.1, read as the reverse complement.
TGGGACAACACACTGGCGCCTGTTGAACCTCAAACGTTAATTCTAATAACTCTATGGTCAAGCACTCGATCAGCTTCAACTTGTCTTGGCAAAACGAACGCACCTAACTCTTCGTTTGCTTTCTTTATCGGGTATTTTGTCGCTTTATTTCTTGTTCTTTTTCTCCAGACCGGACATCTTAGCTCCCAGAAGGTGCCGCGTTTTGCTCGCGTCTTTTCCCGCCTGCACTCTTGGAAAAAAGGGTCAGCATAGTCCTCCCTAAAGGGAGGAACGCTCTTGACATATGTTCCTTCAGAAAGGGAGAAACTTTCGTCCCTAATGCCTCGTTCACACTTGTGAACCGGCGGCCGGATCCGCGGGAATTCTGACGCCCGGCGACGAAAGCAGGCAGATTTTCCGGCGGAAAGCAAGATCGCTCTTTGACCAATTTTCAACGCCAGAAAAACGTTTTCGCTTGTCGCAAGCCAATCAGAACGCACGGGAGAAGTGGCGCTTGCTGACGTCAGATCCTGTTCGAGCAGACGGTATTGCAAACGGCGCCCACTATGTCTGTGCCGTCTGTGCCTGTGGCTACACCAGTGTCAGCGGAGCTACTGATAGAAGCGGTGAAAAACCACGTTGTACTTTATGACAAGACGCATGCTCGATACAAAGACAATGATTATAAGGACGAGCTATGGAAGCTAATTGGAACTGAATTGGGAACAAGCGGTACGTACTGCGGTGCACACTGTCGGCCATGTTGTCGGCGAAACACGCGGATCAAAGGATTGCGCTACTCTGCTCCGTAGGAGCTATATAGTGCTCTAGCGGCAACAAATGTGAACGGCCCGATCTTTTTCGGCGAGCGAATCCAGTCGGCGGCGAGTGCGTATTTCGCAAGTGTGAACTAGCCTCAAAGCAGGGGAGCAAAAGTTCCTCCATCGCCTGCATCTCATTATGGCGGCCACGAATCGAGCAAATCGAGCTCAATAAGGCTTAACGAGAACACTAAGTCTACTGTATGGTGCGAGAGGAGCAGCAAATAAAAGCGTAACGCGAGCTTTCCACGAACTGTGTTTATTTCCGAAGCAGGTTCCCCCGCAGGTACAGAAACTTGCGTTTCGAAAGCAGTTACTCAGTCTTCTCGTCGTCAGCACTGCGATGTTAAACGGAGACAACCGGCACCCAGTTCGCGCACTTTTTTGTCTTACCTTTGCTATTCCTCGAGCCACAATTACTTCGTCAACCGTTGCGTCAACCGCACATCACGGAGGAGTGGTAAACCATTCGCCCGCAAAACCAAAAGCCGCTCTCAAGAAAAGCAAATCCGAAGCAGCCTCTTGGCTCATTTCAGCACAGTAACGCGAAATTATGGCGTAGCCGCGTAGCGTAAAAGGAGGTTAAATCGCTTGCTACCAGATGACAGGGTCAAGCAGAGTAATCGCATGTAGCTTGGCTAGGTGGCGCTAGGTACCACGCAATTCATGTTTTTACAAAAAATATTTTTATTTTTTCACGTCATTATTGCGTTTCGTAATCTTCGGTACCATCTATTATACACACATATACACATACTACGGATACAACGAGGTAGAGGGGCTTAGAGTGATAAACCGGGGTTCCGGTCTGCACTCGAAAGTGACCCCCATAAGGCGGCTGCCATTGTACGCAAATGTGACCACTCGTCACATGACCAAACCAAATACGTGACGTCACAGGGAAGATAGCAGCGCCCAGGCAGCGGCTGGTCCCAGCTGGGCCGGAGCTTGTCGGATGCTTTGTTTGTTGTCGGTCGTGTCGGCGAGTTGATTTCAGACCCGGAAGCCGTCATATGAGGCCGGTCGAAAGCGACTTCAGAGTTCAGCGTGGTGTCTGACGTAGGTATAACGTGAACAGAAGGAGGAACGGTGTGCATTTCGCTGGTGACCGACGGGGATATCGCCACGAAAGAGACAATCGGCCCTACGTTGCTCGGACCTCGGATTGATTAGGATACCGCAAGTAAATTTTAAGGCGACGTTTCTGTGCTCTCGTTGATCATCGAAATCTTCGAGGTCTGCAGTGAAGCGTGTGCAATATATTTGGATACACAGTTTAGCGACGGATATTGCGTGAGTCGTGCTTGGCAGTGTGCAATCGTGGTGCCACTTCGTTCAAATGACCGAAGGCTCACTTTGGTTGTGCGGCGCACCGGAGAGCTGCCTTCAAGTTGGTAGTTCCTGTGCAGTGCTTTAGGTGATGCTGTGCTGCTTCCTAAATTGTTCTGGCGTAGACGTGCACTTTCACGGAGCACAGGTGTTGCAGTTGGTATTGATCCCGCTTGTCTGTCGCACGTTTCGTCGACACAAGTTTCATCAACACTCGGTACGCGAATTGCAAGCTGTATGGACACTTCATCGCGCGTGTTACCTACCCAGTCCACCCGTTCACGCTGCTTTGTGACGACAGTCTGCAGTGGCTTATTACCAGAACAGTGGTTCCACATCCATTTCAGTTCAGTTCGTCCACGGCAGTCGCCAAACCCCGAAGGAAAGGATTTATTCGGACAGAATGCCTCTAAAACAATGCAGCTTTTTTAGCGGTAAGGATAGACTCTCTTCTGTCAGTTTTTTTTAATATTGTCACGGATGCTTGCTCCAGTCCTATCTTCTATTAATATTTACTATTCTGGAAAGTTCCAGGCCATGCTCAGCTGTCATCGTATGTTCTGGTGGAGGTGCTGGGTACTTTACCCGTAGCCCTTCACTCTGTGTGCACCCTCGCAGCTCCTCAGCCGAGTTGCCCGATAACAGGACACGGGTGGCGGACTATCCCGCGTCTTAAACCCCCGGCCAGCCGTGAACCAAGTCCTATCCCGAGCCTTTCAGAAAAACCGAAAGACGAGCGATTACCACAAGGACGAACCTTAGAAATACACCACGAAGAACTTGAAATCCGAGCCAGTCGCTGCTACCAGCAAGAACCACCGGAATTCAGTCTTTTGCCAGAAAAACCGAAGCTGACTAAGCCAACAATGACAAATCTGTAGCAGCAAACCGCGTCCGCTCCCACCATCGTTTGCATGCTCGTCGCACCTCGCACTCCGATGCCCTTTTACGCAAGGTGTATGAAGGTGTCAAGGGCTGGATTGAAATATATGACCGTGTCGCCCGCCATAGTGGGTAGACGGACAACCAGCTCCTGCAGAACCTATACTTCTCGTGGAAGAAACTGCCAGGCACTGGTTTGAGAACCATCGAATCCTCCTTAACGTCGTGGGAAGTTTGCAAGATCGAGCTGAAGTGCACGTTCATCAGCCAACATTGACGAGAGAAGCCGAATTCCTGATTCTGTCCAGGATGCGGCCCCAATGAGAGCGTTACCGCCTTCGTGGAAGATGTTTTGGGCCTGATCGAGCACCCACGCCAACTCTGATGTTACAAAAGACAAGAAGCTAAGAATCCCATGTCCCTCATGTGAGGTACAACACCTTCGGCAGCCTTGTCCGCAACTCCACGACAACAGTCGAAGGGTTCATATCTTGAAGGTAAACATCTTCGACAGACGTCTGTCTGGTTGGGAAGTGATAATGGAAAAATAATTGACTCCAACCAAAAATTAAACTCGGACCCAACGTTTCAAAACCGGTTCGGTTCCTTCTTCAGGGGCGATTGATCTCGTGCGTGGGAGCAGCCTCGTCTTCTTTGGTGGTACGAATATCTCCTGATGGCGCTTCCGCCTTGCCATCGAGTCTTTTTCTAATCACGTGTCGTAGTCCACTTACATAAACAGATGGTAAGGTACCCATAGATCTGTTGATATTTCCTGGTGTATTTTGGATGTGCCATGATTCAAGGTGATGTCTTTTTCGGAGATTGGTTTCAACATCAAGAACGGACGCGTTCGCGAAGTCTATCGGATGGTCAAAAGTTTCACAGTGCTCCGCAAGAGCACTGCGTTCTCGGTCGAATTTGCGTACATCGTTCTTGTGCTGGCGTAACCTTTCCATAAAGTTCTTTGATTCGCCGATATAAGATGCAGGACATTTTAAGCAGGGGATCCGGTAAACAATTCCCGGTGCTTTTTCCTTCGGGGGCGATCTTTTGGTCTTGGCATGAAACGTCCAAGAGTGGAGACCGGTTTGTGAGCCACGTGAATGCCTTGTTTAGCGAGCACCCGTGATAGTGTTTCGCTAGTACCTGGAACGTAGGGAACGCATGTCGGAAGTGAAGGTCAACAGGGAACACAGCATGGTGTCGTTCGATGTCGTGTCCCTCTTTACCAGCGTTCCAGTACCCCTGGCAGTCTCCACAGCCAGAGCGGTTCTCGAATCAGATTCCGAACTCAGCACCAGAACCAGCCTCAGCGTGGACGAGCTGTTCCGCCTTCTTGATTTTTGCCTCCGCAGCACCTACTTTTGCTTTAAAGGGGACTTTTACAAACAAACCAGCGGAACTGCGATGGGTGCGTCCATATCTGTCACCACTGCAAATTTGACAATGGAAAGCATCGAACAAAGAGCGCTACAGTCCTTTACCAACAGACCTGAGGTGTTCGTGCGTTATGTGGACGACTGTTTTTGTATATTGAAAACATCAGAAGTTGATAGGTTCCTGGCTCACCTCAACTCCATCGAGCCCGACATCCAGTTCACCGTGGAACGGGAAAAAGACAGCACTTTACCATTCCTTGATGTGCTGGTGAAGAGGCAAGGGGAGGAGATGAAGTTTTCGGTATACAGGAAGCCCACTCACACCGGACGCTACCTTAATTTTAAGTCGAACCATCCAACGAGTCACAAGGCATCAGTCGTTGCAACACTCATGTCCAGGGCGGCTGTTATCTGTTCTTCAGAAACTGACAGGAAAAGCGAGGAGCAGAGTGTGATCGCAGATCTGAGAAAGAACGGCTACCCTACAAGGTTCATCCGACAAGTCACCAAACGTACGGTTCACGCTCGCCAAAACCCACAACCAAAGGGAGCTGCGCCGCATCGCCCCATCACGCGCATCAGCGTTCCCTACGTTCCAGGTACTAGCGAAACACTATCACGGGTGCTCGCTAAACAAGGCATTCACGTGGCTCACCAACCGGTCTCCACTCTTGGACGTTTCATGCCAAGACCAAAAGATCGCCCCCCGAAGGAAAAAGCACCGGGAATTGTTTACCGGATCCCCTGCTTAAAATGTCCTGCATCTTATATCGGCGAATCAAAGAACTTTATGGAAAGGTTACGCCAGCACAAGAACGATGTACGCAAATTCGACCGAGAACGCAGTGCTCTTGCGGAGCACTGTGAAACTTTTGACCATCCGATAGACTTCGCGAACGCGTCCGTTCTTGATGTTGAAACCAATCTCCGAAAAAGACATCACCTTGAATCATGGCACATCCAAAATACACCAGGAAATATCAACAGATCTATGGGTACCTTACCATCTGTTTATGTAAGTGGACTACGACACGTGATTAGAAAAAGACTCGATGGCAAGGCGGAAGCGCCATCAGGAGATATTCGTACCACCAAAGAAGACGAGGCTGCTCCCACGCACGAGATCAATCGCCCCTGAAGAAGGAACCGAACCGGTTTTGAAACGTTGGGTCCGAGTTTAATTTTTGGTTGGAGTCAATTATTTTTCCATTTCCAGGGTTCATATCTCTGTGGCTTCCATCATTGAATGTACACTGCAGGCCCGAGCCTGTCACTATCAACAACTCCCCAGCGTTTCGACACTCGAAACGTCCAGCTGCAACTTCAACGCCAGCCTCCCAGGCATCCGCGACATCAAATACGACATTGTCCGGGTGGAGATCAGGAAGCTACTTGCTGCCATCAGTCGCCCGGCTTTTATTTTGATTGCCGAGATTGTTTCGGAACAAGTTCGACAGCAATTTCAACTGGAGACTTCTTCGAGCGAAGCGGCATCTGACAAACCGAGGGCGACTTATGCCACAAAGTCATGACGACCGCCACCGGCTACCCGTTAGTATTCAATGCCAAAATTCAACGAGACACCTCAACGCCGAAGCATTTCCGACATCGGGAAGAATCAGTGTATGTCCGCGCTGAACAAAGTACACCGAGGAAAATGGAGGTGCTGCGAATGGTCGACCGAAAACCACTCTGCTTTACTGCATGAGGCCGACCATGCCTACTGGAGGTGCCCGTACCAGTGAATTGGCCTGCAAGGGTTCGTGCCGAACGACCCTCGACCACATCTCGAAGAGCGTCCGCGGGACATTGAGGAGTATCTTCGGCGGCCTTTGTCCCTGGTGTTGACATTACCCCAAAGCTCCTGATCCCCATCAACTCGACGGGAGGTAAGCACGACAAAGCAGGTGAGCGGCAATGCAAGGACAGTTGATTTGGTGTCGGTTGTCGTCCAAGGACAATACCTAATAATTTGCTGACACCAATTATCTGCGTCCACACCACAAATTGCCATTACGAAATGGAAGTGAAATGGCTTGGATAGCAAACAAACATTGTTGCCAGCCTTCAAGTCAACGGTACAGCAAAAGGCACAGCCACGTAAGCAGTACATGCCCGAGCTTGCTGCATTGACGCAGAAAACTACCAGGAAAATTTGCGGATTAGAAGCCAGCCCTGCAGCTTCAGTGCATCAGATGTCAGTGGCCGCACATGACGTATGATTACAAGACGGCATCGGTCGGTCAAAATTGCCGCTCGACCAAACTGAACACTAACGTGCCAGAAGCGTCATCCGACAACAAGGAGCACAGGTGCTACGACTGAACGCCTGTCACGAGACTGTCGCAGAGAGAACTCGTTATGGAACCATTTGCAAAGAACCAATAACTATGTAATCAAGTGGAAATAAACATATTTGATACACTAACCCAATAAACATATTTCCGCTCGCCTTTACGCCATCAGAGTCTATACACAAAGAATTGTGTTCACCGCACGTGCTGGACCTTTTGAGGACACTTGCATCTCTAACCCCTCAATATTAATTAGTGGGACATACCAGACTGGTTGCATTGGGCTGCACTCGTTCCACTCCTCCTGAACATGTGGCGCATCCGAAAACCAACTCCAGTGATGTGAAAATGTTATTTATTAATTTATTACCTCCAGGGGCCTTTGTAGGCATTGGAGAGAGGATACTTAAAACTACACACATGATAATAACATTAAAGCACACTGCTGTAACTTGTTAATTGCAAAAACAAACATACCTCTGAGCATCTAGTTTAATAGTATGTGTTGATGCATTGTTATATAGCAGGACACTTCCTATACGTATGACACAATAGACCCTTTGCAAAACCCCATCAAGCAACACGACTGTCGCCATTTTTTTCGGCGTAAAGCACAAGAATATACCCCAGTTCACGTCGAACGCTAATACAGCATTCGAGTCCAATAGGCGCTCAGCCGAGTTCACAGTGATGGCGGACATAACATTCTTGTCGAACAAATGCCCAAAGTATGAAGGCCTTGGGCAATTAGAGTAGTAGCTACTGTAATTCGTTCCATAACAATTTGGCAAGCGGCGAAGGCTACAGTCTCGGTGAGTCAATATGCACGTTGGAGAGAGGCACATGACAACATATCATCAGAGTGCTCGTCAGCACAGATTTATTACACGCCTTCACTCCGTCTCTCTGATTGGCACGAGGGGCTGTGGCGGTTGCCCTTTTCCAAGTTACGGTGATACGAAGTATAGGCAGCCCACACTTTTGAAAAAAGTCTATTGAAAAGACCGAAAGGAATGGTAGTCAACATTTTTCAACAAGACTGCTTTTCGGGCAAGGGATGAACACAAATATGAATCATCTTGTATAGGTAACTAGAACAAGTAAATAATTGACCGACTAATGCAATGCACTCTTGATGAAAAAAGTATTGCTGCAATAAATCCTACGAAAGAGAAAAATGTGCAGTTAATCTATGCGTACACCAAAACGGTTGTTCTTATACCAAGTCGAATAGCATTGAAGCAGGTGCCTGCAACGATTTATTCATCCCCACACTCAATAAAAACGTCATCCTCGCAGCTGAAAATAAGTGTGCAATTCGCACTCACAAAAAAAGGAAGAAAAGCGATCGAATGTAGAATCGTCGATTAGCACAAAAGGTTAAAGATCGCAGGAGCTCCCTCGCTAAAAGTTTCTATGGTTATTCGGTGACGCAGGGCTGAAACAACTTCCTTTATGCCCTCACGCGACGTATACCTTTCGCTTCGATTCTCAGACGTTCAAACGAAGCGAGAAAAATTCGAATATATTATGCAAGGAGTTATATCGTAAAATTGTTTACAAGTACAAAACGTAAAGATCGCAGGAGCTTCCTCGCTAAAAGTTGGCTGTGATTATGCAGTTACCTAGGGCTGAAACGAATTCCCCTAGGCCCTACGTCCGACGCATACAATTCGCGTCGATTCTCAGACATTCCAACGTTCAAACAAAGCTAAGAGAATGCGAAAATTTCATGCTAAAAGCACTCAAAGTTCTATCGATCCTCGAACACATCCGGGAATCCGAGCACCGGTACGGCGATACGGCTGATGCTGTCTCACAGGTGTTAATATCCAGATGATCCAGGGCGATCTTGCGGAAAAAGGGTATAAAGTCTCATTCCTTCATATTTTCACATTATACCTGCGTCAGCGAGCAGGAAGAAGACCGAAGTCGTCGGAAAGCAGCTACACATCGCGGCTACCGCGCACCGAACAAACTCGCATTTGCCAGCTCTGGGCGCTGCCATCTTACCGGTGACGTCACGGCTCTTGTGAGGTCACGTGACGTGTGGTCACTTTTGCGTAAAAAATGGCGGCAACCGGGGGGTGCCACTTCCGAACTTCCGGTTTATCACTCTAAGCCCCTCTACCTCGTTGTACGCATACTACAAGCATCAGCTGAACATACATTGAGCGCATGCACATGCATCGCACATACAAACAGCAATACAACAGCAGACTAACCCAATCACTAATCCCGAGCTCTGCGTTTCCGTCTTTTATACTGCTCGTTTTGAACGTACGGAATTTCTCGGGGACTCCCTAGGTAATAAAAAATATTCCCAGCATGATGACTTTTTTCCAGCAACGTAATACGTCTGAGAGTATTTTTAATGGCTCAGGGGATGAATCTTTTATCAAAAAGAAAACTCTCGATCATGCCGTAATTATCTGAAAGCCAATAAATCCGAGCCGCTCCAATGCGGTTCCAAGCCATGAGTTTGTTTCCCCACACGGCACTTGGTAGCCAGTATTTCTATTGTAGTGTTTGTTTTTCTATTTGTGCTGTTCGCGCACGGCTGCAATTGCCGTCTTGGATTATTCTCTGTAGAGCGGATATTCACTCAGCCGGAAGCGATGCTTCACGGGCAGAGAAATCGCTTTTCGATCAACTTGAATGCAGTCAAAGCAGCGACTTGCGGCAGGTGTTAAGTGACGGAGCTACGCTGTGGTGAGCTCGAAAACTTCTTGCGGTAATCCCAGCGTGTCACTTTGAGGGCAGTTTCTCCAGGAATCGGAGTATATTTAAACTGCAAAATAAAGCGATAGCTTTTTTTTTTTCGATTTTACCTGTTTCCTTCGATTTTACCTGTTTTCTTTTTTTTCTAATGCTAAATTTCTACTGTAAATATACGTACTTTCCGTCATAATTTCGTGCTGTTCAGTCTTTTCCCAGAGCGGAATCGCTCTCGGGGACCGACAGTCACATTGGGCACTGTACGATAGGAGCTTACCGTTCAGACCAGCGTTCCAACATGACTATCTGCACGTCGATCGGCTGCACCTAATTCCTCAAGTGGTCTTAAACTCTTTAATGTAAAGCGGAATGTCAACCTGTGACACCCCGCCCACTCCGATCATGGCCCGACCAGCAGCATCAATGCCCGACAGTTTACGTCATCTCATCTTGTTGTTACACCGCTGATACGCGAACACACGGTCACATCGGCGATAATTCCAGTCTTCTGTTCACTACGCACAACACTGCCATCACGATGTTGCTGCTATGTTGCTGACACGCAGAAATACAGAACCACGTTGAACGCCGGTTGGCACTCGGCACGGGAAAACAGAACCGAACTCAGCACGGAAGGCACCCAGGCAGCCGGCAGGAAAACCTGCCTGCCTTGGACGCAGTTCCTGCGATTTCCATAACGTCGAAAACGTCGACACAGTCCGCGTGGTTCCGCTACTGTAGTTCCGCGTGGATCCCGCAATCCAGAGACGGCCATCTTCCCCAGTGTACGTAGCGCTGCTGGCACTGCTCCGGAACTTCGCTGTTTCTAGCGGCTTCGTTTGTTTCTTTGATAAAATTAGTGGCAAAAACGTCAATGCAACCGAAATGTTCTGCACGTTTGGACTAGAAGACGGAATTACAGGCGGCCTTCGCTGCCGCTGAAGCTCAATCAACTCAACAACATTTATTTAACAACGTGCGCGACGTGCTCGAAAAACGAAACCGAAAGAAGATGAGTCGGGAGGGCGCAAGCTTTCTCCCTTCTGCCTGGAGAAGGAGGAAAACGTCTCGTTCCTCCCTTCTTCTCGTGTCCGCTTGGGGGCGCGTCAGTAAAAGGGAGGAAAATGCGCCGTTGCTACCTTTTTCCTCTATTTTTTCTTAGAGTGTGGTTGAGGTTGTGCCGGGGTATACGTCGGAGCCATTCATAACGCCGGCGAATCGATTGGTCGAGCGTCGCCTTGTCCTGGTGTCTACTGATTTTCGGAATTCCTAGAAAAAACAATAATGCTGGCCGTAGCTCCGTTGTCGCCGACTTTTACGGGTGAAACAATTCACTGTGGCGGAACGGACCATTTTAAACCTCGAGTGAACGGACAAACTACAGTGCGAACAAGGTCCCAAATCGCAAAGACGTAGCATATCATCGACGAATGCGTCCAACATGGATTCCGGCAGGTTTCGGTGAGATTTACGAACTGGTAGTAGCGTTGCATCATGGTCTCGTGAAAGCGCATTCTAAATAACAAAATTGAATAATGCTGCAAGATGTATTGCTTCACAAATGGCCGATTCGCATCATATTGGGGTCGAGTCAAATACAATTTTGGAGGGATAGATCAAAAGGGAAAAGACTGAATTTTGTACATTATGCTTTTCTATTCTATAGCTATTCTAGCTTGAAGCAATTTCAGAGAGTTGCGAAATAAGCTAAAGCTGGCAGTATTTAAAATATATTCTTTTGTTACCCATTAACAATGAACTGACTTCCACTTTCCATTCTATGTTCTGTAATACGTCTCCGTCCTTCCCGCCGACCAGTGACCTCTTCTCGAGGAAACCTCACGAAGCTTTGGTTCCGAAATCACGGTTTTCTGCCCGTGAAGGCCACAAACGACTGGGTCTTCAAAACAAAACTCCTCCTTTTTTATATCCATTTTCTAAGATAGGTGCTTGTGTTTAAACTGCGGGGAACACAAAAAAAGTGCTGCGAAATTGACTGCACCCAATCCCTCCCCGGGTACGTGTGTCGTGTTCTCATCAGTCAGAGCGCATCAATGCCACGTACGTCCTCGGCAATAAATTTGGGCCTGCCGGAAGCTGACAATCACGCTAGGAAGCCGGGCCACGGACGCGTCTGGAATCAAAGTCGCCCTCTTCGACCCGCCCCTTCTTTATCTTCTCCGTTGCGCTCGGCGTTTCTCTTGAGGCTTCTGCTAAAGATTTAGGCCTCCTAGATGGAGTCTGGTAAACTTGGTTGAGATGCTGGCTGAACATTTCGAATTTTCTTGCATGAATAAGGGACAATGTCTTAGCATTCATAACTTGTGAAACTCACAAATTAACATATTTTAGAACTTTAAGGGTGTAAATGAGGTTCCACCTGGTTAGCATAAATGTGCCCTTAACGTAGGTCCCTCTTTAGAATGAGCCTTTTTTAAATTATACCGTTAAAAAAAAAAAACATGAGCGGCAGATGCGAAGAATTAAAAACCTTAGAGGGCGCTTTTCTAAAAGATAAACACAAAATATTATCGGGCCCCGTTCTCAAAGTCTTCTCATTAAACCAGCTCTCGTTCCTGAGCAATGCAAGCGTGATGGCGTGTTCTAGTAGGTGGCATGACGTCACGTAAGTCACACGACGTCATTTGTTTTCATTGAAATTTTCCCGGCAAATTTGGCAGGAAATTTTCTGCTATATTTGGCTGGAAACGTTTCCGGCTAAACATGGCGGGTAAAGTTTCCGCAAAATTTGGCGGGAACAAGTATTGCTGAATTTGGCGGGAAAAGTTGTGGCAAAATTGTGCGGCAACGTTTGCCGACCAAATTTAGCGTTTCGATAGGGTCATCACGCCAGAGCCGCGTGTCACGTCACTAGTGGCTGCACCCGTTGCATTATGGAATTGTTTAATCCAACCGATGCCAACGCCGACAATGACGCTGACGCCAAATTCGTTGCGACACAAGCTTCCTAAAGCTCTGTCACACCGAGGCAACACGACGCCAACAGCAGACATAACATGTTGTCTAACAGTCCAGGAACTCGTTGCTCCCCTCCCCGTGTTGTCCGACAAATCTGTCACATCGCGTCAACAGCAGGACAACATGGACGACAACTAAATGGTGCCCCGCTTCATGACTGTTTCGGCGACAAAAACAGCAGCAACTTGCGTTGGACAACGTCTGCTGCCCTGATCGCTGGCTGAGCGAATTTCGGGCCGGCAACGCAACAGCAGAGATAGCTTTGATGGCAGACCTAGTTCCCTATCAGTAAGGTCTACCTCAACTAAAGGCTTCGAAAACGTTATTTAACAATAGGTGCGGCTGGCGTGCAGCTGGAATAATTTTATGAATGTTTTTATTGCGCAACTACGTAAAGCGATTGTCAAAAAGGTCACAGCTACGGTCGTGAACGCTTAGACTGGTGTTGAAGTTAGAACTTCCGAGAAACCAGCTAACATTACTCCTAGTGAAATAAAATGGCGTGAAAACTCACCTGATAAACTACAATAAAATAATCCGGGAAAGCAAAGATTAAAAAATCGAAGCATTAAAACTACCACTCTGATCGTGATTGTTGGTGCTTGAAACTTGGAAACAGCCACCACCAGACACCTGATTTGTTTCAAAAATACCTAGGACGTTTTGGGGAATGAAGCGATCACAAAAGAGGCGGTAGGCAAATAGACAGCGTCGAAAAGTATTTATTCCAGCGATTGTTATAAAGGCCGATCGTGTCGGTGTCGCAGTTTTTAAGCTATGTCAGTTCGGTTCAACACCACGCTACAAAAGACGCTTTCAGTAAAAATAGGAATTGCATGAAGGAAAGAACCGGACAACACTTCACACGGTTTTCTTCGCTTAGGGCTATCTACTTTGTCAAAGAATGAATTGCATTTTGATAAAATAAAGAAAGAAAAATACACCCCGTGTCAAGTTTTCTAATCACAGTCACTGGTTGATATCGTCCTCGTGGTAATTTCCGGCAATTCGAACGCACTAGCACTTTGTAGTGTCACACATCCTGCGACTCCGCGCCCGCACACAAACGAAGGTTAACAATCAAGATGGCGGACTGTTCCCTGGGTTGTCCCCGCCGTCAGCGCGGTGTGACAGGGTTTCGGACAACAAATCGGACAACACGTTGGCCGGGAGGCAGCAACATGTTGCCGGACTCTTGTTGTTGCCGCGATGTGATAGGGTCGCCGGCAACACGATTTCCTCGTATTACCGGATACATTTGTCCAACTGCTGCCTCAGTGTGACAGGGCCTTAACGCTATCGCGCTAAAAAAGGAGTTTATAAAATGAAAGAGAAAGGAATTCGAATAGTGAAAATGTCACTTTTGATTTGGATCACTCACCGTTTCCCTGGCTTGTGGAGATTCCCTTCTCCGGGTGATTCTCCAGTATGCCTTTTAAACGTGCCGTTCTGGTGGTCTGGCTTCAGAATCACTGGGTTGGGTATTGTACATGCCATTTTCAAAAGGTCCTGGAAGTGACATATTTACGTCTGATTGGTTGTAGAAAAAAGGGACGGAATTTGTTTTGAAGAATCTGGGCGGAGTTGATAAAACCGGAGTCACCGCCCTTACAGGGATTTCACATAAGTGTGACGTTTTTTTTTATTTATATATTTATTTGCATTCAAAGCCCAGAACGCTTTACAGAAGTGAGTGGAAAAAAATACTTGCAGATTCGCAAAATACAACAGAGGAACAACAAATCTAAGTTACAAGAAGAAGATTATTCTTCGGTGGCGAGTTTGAAAACTGATGCGTCGGTGATTGTGGCGATTGACGTAGGCAGATGATGCCGTTCAGCTCTGGTCTTTGGTTTTAATGAACGAAAAAAAACATGGTAGTACAACATTGGGTAATATCTACGTTATGACGGTGATTTGTGCGAGAGGAACAGTATGACGGCTGAGTAAGAACCTAACATTTTAGTCTCTGATCATGATGAAGTTTGCAAAATAGAACTCGTGGATACATTTATCAACGTAGGACAAGGAGAGGGTATATTTAAGAATAGTTTCCATTGATGATATGCTTAAAAAATGAAAGTTGTTAGAAAAAGTGAATCCTGCACTCAGATGTTTTGCTGCGTTTATGAACTTACCAGTAAGATATTCAAGGCCTGTTTACCACAATGATGATGCATATTCAATGTTCAAACGTACAAGAAATGTACAGAATAAAAGATTGAAAAATGAAGAGCCAGAGAAATTACGGCGTAAATAGACGAGTTTGCAATTATCGTTGGTAATTATACAGGGTCTGTCTTTAAAACTTGAACATATTTATTCAGACAAATTTCTGAAAGGAACACTAATTGAACCTGTGTAGTTGGGTTATACGGCCAGGGAACAGAGTATAGTGGTTTAATGTTCACAATAAGTAATATAACTACCTGAACTTCTGAAGTAATATTTTTTTATAGAACATAACGTGGTTTTAAATAAAATCTCTGTCTTTCAAACTCGAACATAATTATTAAGACAAATTCCTGAAAGGTACACAAATTGAACCTGTGTAGGTGGGTTATACGGCCATGGGCACAGAGTATAGTGGTTTAATCTTCACAATAAGTAACATAATTACCTGAAATTTTGAAATAATATTTTTGTTACAGACCATAACGTCGTTTTCAATAAAATCTTGCTAAGTGTCATCGCAAAAGTTTAGATAATTGATTTTATAAAGATATGACGCATGCGGAAAACGCAATGTGGAGCTAAGAACTGCACGCCTTTGCCGCGTCGCCGCATGTGTAGGGCTACCCGTATGTGTGTGGATCAGCAGCACTCAGTTTCATGCTCTTGCTGACATTTTTGTGTCCATTACGCATTATCTCCTTTTATGTAATGGTCTCCTGGTATGCGAATTAACTCAGACCTTATAGCCTGCCATAGCCTGCAGATAATAAATATGAGAACGGAATAGTTCGACTGCGGAACACCATGTTAAATAATTCTGTCCTCGTGAGAGTAAGATTTCTGATATACAAAAGAATGGAACACATAGAGACGGATACACACACACAAGGGAGTTCTTTCTGAAAGATTTGTCCTGTATGTGTGTGTCCGTCCCTATGTGTTTTATTCTTTCGTGTTTAAAGTCATCTGTGCCAAGCTGTTAAGTGTCCATGTTCGGAAAGTAAGAGGCCTTCACATAACATTACAGTGTCTCGGCCATTAACATGGATGCACCGGCGCCTCCTTACAAAATTGAATTTTAAAATGAAGTTCGTACCATACTAATATTTTGGTCAAAATCGCTATTTGAGGATATTTATATTACATGTTTGGAGGCGGACTTCGTATTTTGGTGCAGAAAATAAATAAATGTAACACCTATATGTCCGGGCTCTGACTCCGGCGCAGAGTCGTGCGACATTTAACAAAATGTCCCCCTTCAGACGTGTTCCATCCCTGTTTGTAGTAGACAATACAGATGGGTCCTAACCCTCGGATTTATAGATGTGACGTTACGTGAAGTCAACCTCCCGCCATCTTCAGAGGAGGCCAGCGCGCTTCATAAATCCACTTTTAATTTGACTCATCTTGAACACATCTTGAGCCGGGCTTGAAGCGAAATTGTTGCGCCCAAATTTCAAGATTCAAGACTGGGTTGAACCTAAATTGAACGCGACTTCGTTGCCATTTCAACATGGCTGCTTTCAGATGTGATGTCGCATATAGGATTGCTACGTTCTACATTTGTCTCCCCCAATTGCGGCCTGTATATCGGGGACGGGTGTTTCTTCCTAGAGAACTGGGTATCCCTGCGTGATCGAATCCATTCCACCGAGATGTACGACAACGAACGGCAACAGCGCGGGAGCTTCTCGGACGTGGCTTGACCGCCTAATGCGAACGGCGGCAACAGGCGGCTGATGCTAATATTCAAGCTACAGTTGCTGGTCACGCTGCGACTTTTGACAGCAGTATGTTTCTAGCTGTCGATATTTCACAACTGTTGGCGTGCCACGAAATTGGGGAAGTGACGCGTCTCACCGTAAAGCATTTGCCGCTCCGACGGCTCGTACCTTCCACATACCCGGCGCTCCCGCTAAAATCATCCGCCTTCGAGTAACCGGGTTCGCGCACGTGCGTATGCAGAACCCGGTGGCGATTATGCGGAAATTTATCAGAACCTCAAAGGAGTTCCGTGCATAAACTATCCGGTCTGAAGAAAGAAAAAAAACAACCTTAGCTTTTTCAGATCTTCTGGCGTGAAAAACCGGAGAAAGAAAGTGTGGTGCGCACGTACGTTTGTTGTCGAAAGCTCTTAACCCTTAATATACAAAGTAAGCTCTTATGTGTATACTGGCAGTTCGTCCAAGATTTTTTCTTGTCTTTGATGTATTACTCGCTTGTGTTGAAAGTATATGTACCTGTTCTTTGTTTCAGCAAAATAAATATAAAAAACAAGTTATGCTCTCTACACTTTCGTACTGCCGTGCATTTGAAATACTCAAGTCATCTCAAGGTTGTCAAATGTTTTTTCAGAACAAAATCGGAGATAGAGCTGTTGAAACCTGATCCTGATCTACGTAGGCCTTTTCTACATTTAATTGCTGCCACACATTTTCACAAGCTTAGACGTGTTGTTTCATTAGTCTATTTGTTCACTAGCTGTGCACCACAAAATATTACACTTTTCAAATGACATCCCATTGACAAGTTTGTCGAATGGCTCTGCTGAAAGAGATTTTCGCAACATTTCACAAATGGACGCCTTGGAAAAGTCTTTCAGGCACTTTCCTAAGAAGAGCGCTACCAAATGTCTTCCTAAACAGAATATTATAAAACAACAGCCTACAAGTTTTTAATACCAAGAAATCAAAATACAATGAGGGGACAAAGACTGACATATGCAAGTTTTCAACTTCTACATGTCTGTCTCTGTCACCTGATTGTGTGTTTATTTCTGCGTATCAAATACAAATCAGCCCTACACGCGCGTTTACACTCATCAATAACAACCTGTTTTTAATTTTTTGTTTGTTTTGAAGCACTGATTACTATAAACACTCATGTGAAGGGTTTGCGCTTGGGCTCGATTTGAGGTCAAAACGTTTTTTGTCAACTCCACAATCAAATATTGTTGTCTGCGTGAAGACAAATATATATCACAACAATTCCTCCTTTGCAATAAAGACGTCAACGTCAGAAGACAAAATACCCACACCTTTTTCATAATTATTCACTCACACTAAACTCACTTTCACACCTGCTACTATGGTAACTGAGAGAGAGCATGAGATTTTTGCATGCAACCCCCATAATGAAGATGTTCGAATGGTGATTTGGAAAATTTTTTGAAAACACACTATATTGTCTCTTTGACTCATAAAATGTATTCACTCATTCAGATAGAACACCACCTGGATAAATACTTGCAACGCTGCTGAAAGAAAGTGACGATTCCCATGCCTCGTTCTGCACTTCAAATCATGAGTACGGGCACAGCATCAAACATCCTAGGGAGAATGAGACATCCTTGCTGCTATCCCAGTCGCGCCATTCAGAGGGCAAGGTCAGCTGCCACCTGAAAGAGGTAAAACAAACAGAAGCTGATTGAAAAATTGAATGGTAATGTATATGACCTTCCCTCCTTTTGGCTCCACTGGAATGGGTCTAACGAGTGTCTTGCAGGGTGTGCACATTTTCCGGACTTTTTGAGCACGAAGAGAGCCACAGTTCAATCATCGCAATCATTTAAAAAATTTCCTGCTGAAACGCTTCGTGTAAGTGATATTTGCGTATAAATGTAAAATAAATATGGTGTGATTTATACCTCTGCTTGTGTTAATTGGCTCACAAAGAATGAAATCTAAAATAGGTGGAAATAAGACAAGGAGGAGCGAAAATATGCACAGTGCCTGTCCATGTTATAAGTGCACCTCCCTTTCTCCGCTTGTTTCCGAATTTGTGACCTTTTTATTCATGATGAGATTATGTTTTTTTCATTGTTTTCTTTTACAATATCATCAGACAACATTTATTTTGAAGTTTATACACATTTTCATAGTCGATAATTGCCTTCCCAGGGCTGTTACGTATAAACTAGCTTAGTCGTCATGTGAGTCGTAAGAGTGTGAATGAGAACTCCATCTGTTACAAGCTTTATAAATGCGTGGCGTGGAAGAACGATAATTGGATGAGGGCACCAGAGGAGGGACATGGTTGTTACAAAGACAGCTCGGGTCATAAATTACTTTCTGCTAAATGATTACTGCGGTGCAATGTTGGAATTAACGCGTTACCATAACGACGTTACTGGTAGCGGGTTAGTTTTTTATTAACGTACTAACGAACTCGTTAGAAACCCAAATGAATAACGAGTAAAGTAATATCGTTATTAGTTTACAGCATCGCCTCTCAAACTACATAGCTTGTTACTCGTTACTTTTGGATCAAAATGGCCCTATGATTGTTCGAAAACAAAATAATTTGTATTATGTACATTACGTGGAAGTGCCAAAGAAACCCCATCAAAACTATGTATAAGCGGCGTCATTTCAAACTCATTCGGAATATTATTTTAATGTTTCCACGACCGTTAACAGAAGACGTGAGATTATCGCTGCGCGTTACTCCTAACGTCCTTTTTCCAGTCTTTGTATAGAAAATGCTAAGGTCACCGTCGCCGCACCCTGAGCAGCCGTCTCGCTAGAAAAAGACATCCGTTCAGAAAGGCAACAATCTGCGTCCTCTCAAAATACCTTTGCCTCAGCGACCCTAGCTACTCCTCCTGGTCACATCCTTCTCTTCAAAACAAACAAATTATCGTTCTGTCAACAACAGAAGGCAAAAAGTCTAAATTTGGAATCGTTGACGGTCCTAGGCTTGGAACCAAAAGAAGTGCCAAGGTTATCGCAGCATTGAACGGCGACCCTCACCAGAAGGACCTCCCGACCTTTTAGAATTCCTGCCGCCGAGGTACAAATGTACGGTGTTTCACCGGAGAATGACTCCCATTCAGAAGCTCGCCTCCCACTAAATCCTCTGGGCGTCCTTTCTCTCATAGCACCTCAAAGATTTGACGAAAGACTGCGTCACTACAACAGACGGCACCTTATTTGTATCGCACTTCGTCAGACATAAATACCGCAGTCTTCCACAAAAAGCATGCCCCCAAACTCTTTGGCATTCAAAGACCGAATTATCTATTGCTGGATGCTGTGCCAGTCTTTTTTATTCTCGCAGTTACTGGTTCTCGATGGAGGCTACTCTACCATTCTTCTGGCAGAGACACAGTGTAAGTAGTGATAGTGATGGCTCTCGTCTCCTCCGCCATTACTTTGCTGGTGCAGGCTTTAAAAAAATAGAAAAAAAGGTTTTTGGCCATGAATGAGGAACTTAGGGTAAAGAGCTTATAAACTCTCGCCGCATGTTTTAGTCATATATACACGTAAATGTAATACGATTGTTATGTAATACGAAGAACAAAAGTATTCAGTTCGTCCATATCTAGCCAGAAGGCGCTTTCACGGGCTCAATTATTATTCGAAAGACTTTCGCTTTTAATGCGAAATCATTAACTGTCCCATGTCCGCGCCAAACGGCACCTAAACTCCTCTCTCCAAGTGAAGCCGGCTTCCAGCTTTGAAACCGCATGAAAAACCTAGCCAAACGCCGCCTAGTTCCCCCGATCCCAAAGGAGCGGCGTGAAGCTGATGGATTTTGACTTCGGTCCCATTGGCTGGCGCGCGTCAGTTTCAAGGAACAAGGCTCCCATTGGCCACTGCGCGTCAGTTTCAGCTACCGGCACCCCCGTGGCGCTGCGTGTCCGCGAGGCAACGGCTCCATCGCTTCACGCCCAAAGTCAGCGTGCCGAGGAGATCTAGCGCGTCGCTCGACCGTCAACGGAAGTATGCCGCAGACGGAATAAGAGAGCGGAAGAGCGGTATGCATGCTTTCGCATTCACAACTCATAAGAAGTGCTTAGGTGTACCTTGAGACTTTTTTTAAGGTTGATTTATAGATAACATAAATCAAATTGCTCATATAAAATAGCATAGTTTTGGTTGTTCTATATATTTTTATTGACACAATGTCCTAGGTCACGTGTTCAGCGATTACCATAGGTTCATTCTACAGTGGGCAAACTGTATATGATAAACTGTAGTCAAAACCGTTGGCGCAAATAAAGCAGGAAGGGTGATATGGCTGTGAGGCGGTCTCAAGGCTGAGCCCCCTCCGGTCCTCAACTCGAAGGAGGGTGAAGGAGCGCTGATGTTTCGACCACAAATCAGAGAGCGCGTGATATGCGTCACCGAGAAGAAAGCCTAGCTGAGAGTGTGGGTCCATCTCAAACCTCGGCGATCGGTTAAGACTTCCAAGTGCGCATGCGCTGCGTTTTCGCGTGGCGAGGGGGCAGCCGGGGGAAAGGCGGAGGCGCTTGCAGACGATTAACGCTTTTGTCAGCTTCTCGTAGCTCCTACTGCAAACACAGCCCCTAAACCATGTGTCCCCTACCGAGCAGATGGAAACTCTTTGCAATATACGTTCTCTATCGTCGAACCCGGTGAACCGCGGCCATGCCGGCTACGCCTTGGCTAAGCAGGGTTTTTCCGCTCTGCGGACGCGGGGGACGTCGCCGCCTCCGTGCCTTGACGCACGCAGTAGCTAGCCAATTCGCCGATCGGAAACTCGATGCGAAAGTAAAGCAAAGTGCCGCCGTTAATGAAAAGTCGGCCGGCGACGATTCACTACGAAGAGCCGATCGGAAGCCCGACAAAGAGACGCTTGTTGGACTCAGCACATAAAACATGTTCAACACATTTCGTGCGAAGGTTTTCGACGTCAACAGGTCGAAAGCAGCAACGAAACTCAGGGGCGTCGCATGAATGTAACACTAACGACCGCAAAAAATTAAAAAAATGTATTTACGTTTTTTCTTTTTTTGGTAAAGAAGGAAGACCAGCGAAGCTGTACTATGGTGGGAATGAAGTAATGGCCGGCCGCAAGCCGGCAAGCCAGAGTGGAAAGGCTGGAGAGGTTGCCGCCGTCGCTCATAGATTGCGGTAGATGTCCAGGGTTTAGTGTTATCATTTGTTTGCTGACGGACAAGATACTGGGAAAACTAGCCCTTAACAGCTCCGCTGTAAAAAAGAAAAGATTGTGTTATTTGCATAATAGCACGGAAGGTAGCGCAGTTAACGATTCTCTGCGAAGTTATAAAAAAGCTTTTTGTGCCTTTAGGCGCACAATGTGTTTACACATAAAACACAAAAAAAACTTCAGTTCTAACAGTGTTTTCAGTGAAGAGTTTTTAGACGTTTGCTCTGCGTCCTTTTTCCCTTTTTTTTCTTTTTTTCGTCTTTCTTTCTTTTTTTCTTTTATTATTTCTTTTTGTTTTATAGCTAATTTGTTTTTTACGCGACAAGTACCTTACCTTTAGCTAAAGTTAAAATAATTTTTATTTTGATTCCTATAACTCAATATGTTGTCTTTGTAGCAGCAGTGAGTTTACTTTTATCTTTCTTTTCTCCTTTTTCACTTCCACCTTGCGGTTTCTAGATGCTCTATTAAATCTGACAGTTGTAACTAAGCGCTCTGTCTTGTCCCCTCCTTCCCTTCTTAGTCCTTTGCGCTTCTTAAACCACCGTCTAGACATGAAACATTCTAATGGCAAGCTATTCCGTATTTTAAACATTTTTCTGTGTAGTCACTGTGAGTTCGTGTTGTGAAACGGCTGTAAAACGCATTACAGTTTGAGTATCTTTTTTAATTTCTGATATCTCTTTGGGAACACATAAAAATCAAGCCAGAAAACGAGAATAATGACTATTATCAAATAAAAAAAATAAGAAGGAGCCGAACCGATGTGTACAAAATAATTTTGCTGTTTAATCAGTTCGACAGAGCCGAATGCCACCAGTTTTCTTTTAGTTTATTTCTTGTCACGAATAAAGTGTCATGTTATATCGGTAACGTGGGTTGGCCGCAGTCGCAGCCAGATTTTGACGTAATGAGATGTCTTGGCGATCGAATAAATAACTCGTGCATTTCTACATATATTTTCATAATCTTTCTACTTGGTATTTAACTAAACGAAAGCCGAGTAGCAAACAATAATTTATTAGTGCATAGTCGAACACACTAAATTTATTAACGCAGTGGTTCTCAAATGGGGGTCCGCGAAGGCATTCTAGGGGTCCGCGAAGCCCTGCCACATCAATCAAGCCCGGCTTTAAAGGTTGTATTTTTTTCAGATCGAAAAAGAATTTTTCCATTTCGGCCATATTTTTTTCTTGTCTATGTTAATAAGAGAAGTCTAATTCACAATAGCCGTAAGTTAAATTCATTTAATATATGCCTATTATATTTAACATATACCTTCCCCTCCCGTCACCACGAACGGGGTACTCCATCGTCTCCGCCGATTCACGAGGGGTCCATAAAACATCGATGGTTGAGAACCACTGCACTAACGAGTGCCCTTATACACTACTTAAACTAGTGTACTTGAGAACGCTTACCGAAGTATGTTAGGAGAATACGGTATAGTGTGATTTGAGTAAGGTTACGGAATAGTCTGACAGCAGCTCAAGTGCATGTACTAGTTCTGTGTTTAAGAGCATACTTCAGCACGGCACACTCTTACTTCATGTAGACTATACGTACACTTTCGAGTACGTTTTCAGTAGGGAGAGTACACTTTTAGTATACTTGAGTACCTTTTCAGTATACTGATTTTGTTTAGTTTTTAGCAAAAGTAGGGTCAGAGAGCAAGCGTTGGCGATCAGACAGTCCCCGTCTAGCCAACTAGGTGACTCCTGTGACCGTTGCGAATGCGGACACAGCTCTGAGAAGTGCAGCCCTACTTTGGTAAAACATGCCATGCGCCATTACAAAACAAAAACGGCCAGAGAAATTCAGTAAGCATTTTGATAGAGTTCCACCACGACAACTATTATTCAAACTCACGCTCTTCGTCATTGTGCGATAAATAATTCTACTATCGGAAGAACCAATGGCGCTGCTATCTCAGAGGGTGTGTTTTTGTCGATATATTTATGCTCGGCCAATCGTGCCTGGATTACGCCATAATTGTAAGCAAATATGACGTACCCCCGCATACGAGCTCGGAAAAATTTCATTGTTGGTTGTAAAATAACCCATTTGCTATTTATTTTTTCAGGAGCCACAATGAGCTTAGTTATACCAGATAGCAAGCCGAAAAGCATGACGCCTGTGTCTTATAAAAATGTTTTTACATCGGGTCGCTCGATAAGCCACCGGAGCTCCTGTGCAACCGTTTTTATTTGATGTGAAAAGCAATAATGTCTGCCTGGTAGTGCTGCCTCGCCCGAGGGCCTTCTTGAAGTGTGTTGCCGACTGTTTTGATTCGCTCTGTCTTATTGTTCTTTTGCTGAGCGGTGACGTTGAGCTTAACCCGGGTCCGTTTTCTGAAGCTCAGCTTGCGGCAATTCTCGATGGCCAGAGGGCTCTTAATGCCAGCATATCGTCGATTGGAGACAGATTGGACGAACATATTCGCCAAACAAATCAGCGGTTATCTTCAATTGAAACGAAAGTCGAGGGATTTTCGCAACTTGTCCCCAACCTCGAAAGATGTGAGAACTTAGTCAAGGACCTCGGATGCAGGGTTCACTCCTTGGGTTCCAGGATTAGCTACCTAGAAAACGTGGGCAAGCGAAACAATATTGTTGTTTACGGGGTGGCCGAGAGTGAGGCTGAAACGCCCGCATTGCTAAACGAAAAGGTGATCTTAGAAATTTTTGAAAAGAAACTTGATATTAGGCCGTCGGTTATAGAAAAAATTACCGGCTCGGGAGATACTCGGCGGAAAGAGCACGACCGGTGTTAGTGCGTTTCTCGTCCCTCGATGAAAAAAATGCTATCATGAAAAAAGCATACAAGTTAAAGGGTACGTTCGTGTCTTTGTCTGACGATTACTCATTGGAAGTTAGAGAAAAGCGACGTCATCTTTGGGCGTACGCGAAAGCTAAAAGGGAGGACGTAACGAACAAAGTAAAACTAACGCATGATAAGCTTGTAATCAACGGAAAAGTGTTTACTTGGGATACCGAGACCGAGCAGGTTGTACCCGTGAAACGCGCCTGACGCCCCTCTGATAAAAAAAAATAGTATCACGGAGGGATGTTGTTTTGATGGTCGTGAATTGCAGAAGTGTAAAAAACAAAGTAGAGGAATTGTCTGGTTTGATCAAATCTGTACAGGCTGATGTTATCCTTGGGACGGAGTCATGGTTGGATGACTCTATTCCTGATCATGAAGTCTTTCCCAGCAATTTCAATGTTTACAGAAGAGATAGGTCGCTGCACGGAGGAGGAGTTTTCTTGCTTGTTAGTACCTCCTTACAAAGTTACCAACTAGATATAGCTGGAAATACAGTTGAGTCAGTGTGGTGTCGGGTCAGACTGCCTGATGGTTTTAATCTTACTGTAGGCGTATTCTACAGACCCCAAGTTCTGACCCCACTGTTTTATGCCAACTTAGCGATCTGGTTTCTAGTGTTTCTAATGACTGTGTGCTACTTGGTGGGGATTTTAACCTTCCAGATATGATATGGAGCGACGAAATGTGTACCTGTGGATCACTCAGTCGTTTAAACCTTGATTTAAAATGCATGGTTGACACTTTGGGCTTCACACAGCATGTTCTCACACCTACGCGTGGCTCGAACATACTCGATTTATTATTTTGTAATTATCCTGGCATTGTTAAACGAGTTGACGTCATTCCTGGTATTAGTGATCATGACGCTATTGTGGCCACGCTTAGTTTTCAATCTCCCCGTAAAAAAATGAATGCAAATCGAAACATATTTCTGTACGCAAGGGGTGATTATGAGGGTATCAGTTCTGAACTTCGCGAGAGCTTCCTTTCTTTCGAATGTATTGCCGAAGAAATGAGTGTTGAGGACGTGTGGATGCTTTTTAAACAGAGAGTTATTAGCCTCACAGAGAAATACATTCCGAGTATTGACGTACGTAAGCTAAAGAAAAGAGAAAAACCATGGATCAATGGTGGTCTATTAAGAATTATTAAAAAACGCAAGCGTGCGTACGCAAGATATAAAAAGAAAAGCTCGGCCTCAAACCTCCAGATATTAAAGGAATTGACTACGACGTACAAAGAGACCGCAAAAAAATCTAAACAGGATTATCTTCAACGTCTTGAAGACACGATGAAAACTAACAATAAGCAGCTCTGGAAGTTTATGAAGCTCTGTGGTAATGATCAGATGGGAATACCTGATATAATGGTACATGGCGAACTACTCACTGACGCAGGGCAGAAAGCTTGCGTTTTTAACAATTATTTTAAATCAGTCTTTCTGCCTCCAGAAGATACAACACTAGAAATGTGTTCAGGCAATTACGATGTGATGCCACCCGTAGAAATCAGTATGGAAGGTGTATTTAATCTTTTGGAACATATAGATGAAACCAAAGCGATGGGCCCTGATAAAATTTCCCCTCGGGTTCTAAAGAGTTGTGCAGACGCAATAGCGCCTTACCTTTTCATAATATTTAACAAGTCATTACTTAATGGAGCTTTGCCAGGGGACTGGAAATTAGCTAATGTTACTCCTATACATAAGAAAGGTCCCAAAAATGATGTCGCGAATTACAGGCCGATCTCCTTAACGTCGGTTTGCTGCAAGTTGTTTGAGCACATTTTATATTCCCAGATAATGCAACATCTCACGTTTCAGAACTTTTTTATTGATTATCAACATGGATTTAGAAAGGGTTATTCTTGTACTACACAACTCACTGAATTTTATCATGATCTTGTTACTACCGTTGATAGGGGTGAGCAAATTGATTGTGTGTTTCTCGATTTTAGAAAAGCGTTTGATACAGTATCGCATTCCCTCTTAATCCAAAAATTGGCACTTTTGAATCTAGATACTTCGGTACATAATTGGATACAGGCATATTTGTGTTCGCGTCGGCAATGTACGGTTCTAGATGGTGAAACATCAGATTTTGTTGAAGTTACCTCTGGCGTGCCACAGGGGTCGGTACTTGGACCTTTGCTGTTCTTAATATTTATAAATGATATTCACGTTGGCGTGACCTCTCAGCTAAGATTGTTTGCTGACGATTGTGTTGTATATAGATGTATAAAAAACGATGAGGATTCCAGACAACTGCAGGCTGATTTGGATCAAATTGAACTCTGGTGCAGTCTATCAAAATTGCAGTTAAACGTCAGCAAATGTGTACATGTCACCTTCACCCGCAAAAAAAAATAAACTTCACACTCAGTATTATTTAAATAATGAACCACTAAAAAATGACGGTAAAGTAAAGTACCTGGGGGTGACCTTATTAGCAGACTGCAAGTGGAATGCGCAAATTGACGATGTCGTCATGAGGGCGGGACGGGCACTCGGTTTTATCCAGCGTAATCTAAAAAGGTCTACACAAAAAATAAAAGAACTTGCATACCTTACCTACGTTCGACCTCTTACAGATTATGCTTGCACTGTGTGGGATCCTGCTCAGCAAAATCATATAGACGCTTTAGAGAGGATCCAAAATCGTGCGGCACGCTTCGTCCTGGGGCTGTACGACCGCTTTTCGAGCGTCACGGACATGAAGAATACATTAGGCTGGGATTTGCTGACATTCAGGCGGAAAAATTTGCGCTTAAAATTTCTATATAGCATTTATAATAAACACACTGGTATTAATGGTTTTCATTACCTTCTACCCCCTTACTATATTTCCCAACGTAAAGATCATATCCACAAAATACGCGAATATTCCACCAGGACGGAACTGTGCAAAAATTCTTTCTTTGTTAGGACCATTAGGGATTGGAACAATTTAAGTGTTGAAACTGTTTGTGCCGCAAATGCAGAGATGTTTTTTCTATGTTGTTCGCATCGGTTTCCCTGCACTTTTCCTGTAGCTAGAGATTTTACCGTAAAAAAAGCGGAAGATGTGACTCGGCTGAAAACTATCACCGCTCTTCTTTTACCTGCACAACTTGTAAATTACTAGAACATATTGTAAACAAACAAACTGCTTCTTTGCTAGAGGAAAATGCTGAGATATATACCCCAACCAACATGGTTTCCGTAGAGGCTTGTCAACAGTGACTTAGTTAATAAAATTCTACTCATGATATATCCAGCAGTGATAACGATCCTAAGCAAGGGGATGCAGTGTTGTCAAAGTCCTTCGACCAAGCACCTCATCGTAAACTGGTTGAAGTATTAATAGGCCTTGGTATACACTGCTGTCTAATCAGGTTAATTAATATATATCCCCCAAATCGCCAAAAATTCCTAGATGTCAATGGTGCCTATTCAGGGTTGCCTGATGCATGCTCTGAGGTGCAACAAGGTATTCTTCTGGATTCCCTGGGGGGGGGAGGTTCGTTTTACGTCAACAGCTTGTTTGGGCTTCTTGTTAACGGTACCGTGCACATACGATTGTTCGGCGATTACTGTGTAATTTACACCCCGTTTCTTCCGTTTGTGCCGCAAATGCAGAGATGTTTTTTCTATGTTGTTCGCCCCCTGCAATAATGCCTCAACGGCGCTGCAGGAGCTACCTGAATAAAGAATAAAGTTTTTAACCATTTTTCAAACTTGAATGATCTGAGCGCGAACTGGTATGAAATACTGTAGTAACGCGGTAAAACATTCTTTCAAAATTTGATGTATTCATAGCGTGATCTGTGAAATGATTACGGATTTCAATTACCACTTCTCTTTTTGGTTGTCGAAGATCGATACAGAAGCGAATAAGAATGCAGTGCACACAATATGTTCATGATTGCTAAGAGAGCCTGGAATACACTCTAAGAAATAGGGGGTATATAAGGGTAAGCCCCTTGTCCCAAATGTAACACCTCAAAACACAAAACAACAGTTCGACGTTCAGTCTACATACGTCGAACCGACGATACCAACTTTCAAGAGCGGCTTGATAGTCGACCGATACGACTTATTAAAATAACTAATGCATACATTAAAGGCGACAGTAAGACAACCAAGAATTTTTGGCCCTGCTGCAAAAAAAAAACCTCAGTGATTTTTGTTTTCTATACTTTGATACGCATTTTAGCTCTTTGGCACGTTGTATCCAACAGCTATCAAGCCGCTCGCCAAAGTTGGTATCGCCAGCTCGGCGAACTCCGCCGGCTTCGCGACGGCCTCCTTGGCGAAGCATTGCGTTGCTGTGCTTTTCTTCGTGTTTTACATCAGTAGCACGTCCGCTTTGACCTTGAGCGCACCCGCAGGCTTCCGTGACAAAGCATCTGCGTTGTTGTGCTTTTCCTTGTGTTTTATTGGGAAGGGGAATTTAGGTACGGTTTCGTAAAACCAATGTGAATTTACGTGCTGTTTTACGCTGCTACAAGCATCGCCGGCTTCCTCCGCGGGACAGTTAATTATTTCGCAATCAAAAGAAGATCTATGAAATAGTTGCCCGTCATCGAGCAAAATAACCTTTTATACCCTCCTTCCTGAATCACGCTCCGCGCACCGAACCCTGTTGCGTTATTGATCGCTAGCCTGTACTGACATTCCGTCCTCTTTTTTACGCTTTTTTCTTTATTCATCAGCGAATAAATGAACACCACGTTTTCGTATTGATCTTAGAGACCGTCTCAATTCTGTTGCATTGATGTGCACCCCACCGCGCTTGTTTATCAGCTTCTGCGCACTGGGATCTGTTTTTTTTTTTGGCGTTTACTTTTAGCGTGTTTTCTTTATTTGACCGGACACTAGGAGGCTTGTCAATTATTCAAATTCCACTCGACGAACGTTCCCCTTTTATGAAAAGGGGCCTCTAGGGAAAAAAACTCTCTTTGCAGTTTTTCTTTGTCTTTATTTTTTAACGTGGCGTGATTTTACGCGATGACGCCGCTAACAATAGGGACCTTTAGCAAACCGTTACCGTGGTCTGCCTACCCTAGCTTCCGAAGCCTTTGAATCATGCTTTAAAAGGGTTGCTAAACCGAAATTTTGAGCTCGCAATACAATACTGGAGCGAGATGCGGCGCGCTGCAAGACCCAAAAACATCATTCACACATCGATACCTAACGGATGGCGGTGTTTTCGGAAAACAAGTGCGCGGTTGAACAAGGCCGACGAGTGCGACAAGACGTGTGACGACACGATTTTATTTCCCTCTCCTCTTCGCTTTGTCCCCTCGAGCTCGAAAACCGAAGCGAGAAGGAGTAAAGCCAGGCCGCTCCCCTCATTCTCAACTCTTCGAAGAGAATCGTGATGTCACATTCTTCGCTTGATCGCGCTCTTCTTTCCCAAAAATACGGCCATCTGTTTGAGATATCGATGTATTAGTGATACATTGAAGTTTGTACCGTCCCGTTCAACACTTCTGCGGCCTTATTTTGCGAAATTCAAATTTCGGTTAGCGTCCTTTAAGCGCGCGCCCGGGTGATACCGTAACCGCGGTTCGCGCGCTTAAGAGCACGCTTTAAAGACTCCGGTAGACCGGAACGCGCAACATGGTGACGGTTTGCTAAAAGTTCCCAACGAGTTCGGGGTCGCGGTGCAATGGCCGTGTACTAAAATATGGCGTGGTGTTAAGATCTGAGCGGCTCGCTAAAGGTGCATGGTGTAGATCGCGACAGGTGTCGACACCGGCGCATGCCTAGTATGGTGGCAGGGTTCTGCGCGAGCGCGTTGACGGGATCGTTGGGAACGGGTACCAACGCCTGATGCAACATTCGCGCAACTTGGCTGGCTGCAGCAACTTTCTACTATCGTGACGACTGCAAGGCCGCGATTACTGTTTGCACATGCCGCCACAAAAGCTTTAATGGCCTAGCCTCGCCGGTCCTAACAATACCCTGTATTGTAGTACACTGTAGGTCAACGGCTCAAATTGTCTAGAGGTTTGAGAGAAATTTCCAAGCATAAACCCACACTAAGAAATGCCTTAAAAAAATGACAGCAATATTATTACAGTTTTGTGTTCTTTTAAAAATTTGTTTGGGTGTGTGTGTGGGGGGAGGTGGCTTGCAGTTTGCAGAAATAGTTGTTGGGAGAAATTGTTTTCTGTTTCTTGAGTGTATACGGGTAAAAGTTTGCAGTTTGAGGAAATCATTGTTGGAAGAAGCATACACTTTATTTGTGAAGCGCAGGTGAATACCCACTTTGTCCAAGAACGCACCTTGTGTACAAAGCGCCCACTCTCTGTAAAAACACACCCTGTTTACGAAGACTGCGGAAGTTTATAGGCACACAATTAAAGCCCCAGCTGCGACGTATCCACACTGCAACTCCTCTTTTCGTATTCAAACTACCACCAATTTCAAAGACTCACTCGGAGCGCGTGACCAAGACGGTTGCGAAGAAGTGCGCGGCGTGCATTGTGGATACTTCCATATCGCTCCGATGAGAGCGAAACTTAATAATGCAGAAAAAACGTATCGGTGCGCACAGACAAAGCCACTTCCCTTCATTCGAATCGACTTGGAATTACCCGAAGTTCAAGTGGCGACCTCACCATCCGCTGTCTAAGCCACGCGCTTTGAGTGAGTCTTCTAAATCGATGGAGATAGTACTCTTTCGAACTGTTCCAGTTCTTTCGAACTGTTCCAGTTCTTTCGAACTGTTCCCGTTCTTTCGTACTGGAAAGGCTGAAATTGACAGAAGTTTTGCGGCTAAAAGATCAAAGAAAATTAATGTTCGGAAAGTATTGTAATTAAAAAAAAATCTTTGCTTTTTTCTATTTTGGGGCGTTTGGTTCGGACATATTCACGGCTAATTTAAACGTTTTGTCGATTGTCAATTGTCACGCCATTTAGAGCACCATATAATTTTGCCAATAATTAATATAATTCCTCATGAATTATTTTTTTAATAATTATAGACTATTTTTTAATTTGTTTATATATTATTTAGACATGTTGCATTTGGAGCCAGTGATAATAATTTACCATAGTCGGTCGCGTTTTAAATTCGATCATAACTAACAAATTATATTCAAACTTAAAAAATACGTATTGACTATCTTATTTTTTTATTATTATTATAAATTAGGTTCTTATAAAATGTAGGCCCACAATAAACGCCATCATCATCAAAATAAGCCACTTAAACCAAATAGTCTTTACAGAAAGTCTTATTTTATGTTGTTTTTTGCCTGTGAAAAACTGATATTTTTATCAATATAGACATAAAAACACTGGCAGTAGCAAACAATCACA
Organism: Ixodes ricinus; assembly: GCA_037355805.1. Taxonomy (NCBI): domain Eukaryota; kingdom Metazoa; phylum Arthropoda; class Arachnida; order Ixodida; family Ixodidae; genus Ixodes; species Ixodes ricinus. The sequence continues at coordinate 103,153 of JAZHYW010002472.1, read as the reverse complement.
TGCTTCACGCGATGCCTTCAAAACGCAGAATTATTTTCCTGGACTCAGATTCTGTTTGTGATTTTCTTGTCGTAAGAACAGCGTTTATTATTTTTACGTTTTGTGAGCATATTCTAAACCCATCGCCCGTGGCGATATCCTGCAAAATATGGTTGATTCGGTTTTTCGTGTGCTGAGAATAATGATGAAGCAATTCATCATATAAACGCTCAAAAACCCATTAAAGGAACTACAGTTCATCATCTTGCCTGAAAATTGTCTGCATGAGAAAATTCAACCAAAACACTCAAATACCGCGCTGATATATTTTTTTTAACAGATCCAATTTTTTTATGTAAGTTCTTAGGCGTGTGAAAGAGCTGGTCTTTAAAGCGGCGGTGAAATTTACAAAATATTTTGAAGCTTCTGGATCGAACACGTATGTTACAAAATTAAATTTCTGCAAATGATTTGTTCAGCTTAATAATTAGGCTATTAGTCACATCTTAAATCAGGAGAGAACGTGAAATTAACACCTATATCGAGAAATTAAATCCAAATTAGAAGTTTATTTCGGTGTCGTAAATGAGTTTAAAGCTGACTCCTGGCGTAAATATTAAGCTAAACATCGTGTTTGTTTCCAGGATATTGAGGTCACATGCGCGAATAACACCCCAGCTTCCTCGCATAGTCAAGTATAAATTGTGTCGGTCAGAGCCAGAGCCAGCACAATAGACAGGCTCAGCAACTGGTATATCAGCACTCATCTCCGACCCTCAATCTATCCGCCGATTCGGAAGGCGAGTGGCGCTACCCACAAACAGTTAAAGGCGCGAATATACAGGCATCCTGCAAGGGTTGAGGGGGCGGGGGGGGGTATGGTTGGCCTGGCAGAAGCACCCACACCTTCGGATCAGGCTCCTATCCTCTGCGAAAAACGGCGATCATGATGATTTCGAATGTGGGTTGCAGAGGCACTGCAGAAGCTTTAGTATACAAGGTGCGGCCGTGAAAAATTTCACATTTGGCACGCCTAGCGGAAATTGAATTTCAAACGAACATGCCTGAAATTGGGCACACGAACGTCGTTTATTCCAAAGTTTTTGGCAATTTTTTCAGACATCAACTCGGGAGTAGAGAAACTATTAGAAAGATAACAAAAATGGCAGACGTACATTTCCTATGCCCCATACTCGCCCGTTCGCCGTCTGCAATCTGGTTCGCGATGCCGCTCCCGAGGTGGCGCACTGAACGCAAAAACGTGGGATACGCCGCACCAAAGGCTGGCGTCGGGCAAGATAATCGCGATGAAAAGTGATTTTAACGGAATATATGAACGATCGTTGAAATGACCTGTTTCAAGTAAAGTTTTGACAGATCGTCATGCAAAAAAGTAGACACTACGATCTGTCGAGATCATTTATTAACAGCCTAGAATAGTAAGTGGTGCTGCTACTGTTGCAGACAAATTCGTTTTGAGTTATCATTTCATTCTGATTTTTACTGGGCCGCTGTAACTCATAAAGTAATTTGTTGTTTCATACAGCTCGGGTATAATTAACACACATGTCGCAAGACATATTTGAAAAAAAAGAAATCATATTAATTGCAGCAATATTTACGGCGCTAGGGTCCTTTCGGCGGGTCGGTGATAAAATGGCTGGTATTTGTGTGAGATAGACACCTTTTTGCTGGTGTCCTATTGGTACCTCTATTAGCAGCCTCTACTTTGCTCTCCGCGTGCCGCAAGCAGCACGAGAGCCGAAAGTAAGAGGAAATTAATAGTTTAAATTCCGTCAGGAAGTGGAAGTTGTGCGTTTATTCAATTGTTTATTCTTGAACAATACATCTCCTGATACGCCTCTTCTGTCACGGCGATTTGAAATAATGTTGATGCTGCAGCGGCCCTTTAAACGACTAGTGTTCGGCCGATTCAATGCGCCCGTCGTTCACAGACACGCAAAGCCGAAGTCGAGCTTCGTACGCCAGGAAAGCCCTTTCGCGCATCTCATCGTCGATCTCGAGGAACGCGCCCTCATTTTGTTCTTGCAGCTCTTCCATGCTGGGGATCCTCTTCTTGGAGACAAGTCCTTTTATAAATCCCCATACGAAAAAGTCGCACATATTGAAGTCGGGGGATCGTGGAGGCCAGTCCATATAGCCTGATCCCCGACCCATCCACCGCCGAGGGAAAGTGTTACTGAGCCATGCCCTCACACTCTCTGCGTAATGGGAGCCGCCGCACCTTGAATGAATATACAGTTTTGCTTTGCCAGGGGGTATACCTTCCAACTCGGGAGCTTTTTCGTTTTCAGCATGTCCAAGTAAACATCTGCGTTAACGATGCCGTCGAAAAAAAAAAGACGTCCAATATGCCTCCACGCCAAATCCCACTCCACACTGTCACCTTAGGTGAAGGGAGATGCCGTTCGTCCACGGCATGAGGGTTAAAGCGAGCCCATATCCTGCTGTTCTGGCGGTTCACACGTCCATCAACGTGAAAGTTTGCTTCGTCACTAAATAAAAGAACCTGCAGGTGCCCCGGGTTGCTCTTCATCCGCAACAACTCCGCCTTGCAAAATTCTAAACGTCGGAGGTTGTCGCCGTCGGGACAGCTTGCATTCTGTACGGACGCAAATTATTTTTCCGCAGAATCCGTCGTACGCGTTTTTTCCGAAATTCCAAGCAGCCTGGCTGCTCGTCTTGTTGCCAATTGCGGGTCACTCTCGAAGACAGCAAGCACCGCTTTCAACGAGCTCCTCATTTTTCAGCAGGCTCTCACGTTCACTGACTGGATTCTATTTTTTTAAATCTTTTCCGCTCGCAAAACGATCAGCTCAAGTCAAACATGTCGGGCGTGAAGGCGGGCGTTTATGAAATGCAGTGCGAAATTTTCGTTGTACTGTGGCCACCGACTTCCGCTCCACGTACCACTTCACCCCTATTGAAAAAGGCCAATATGAACTCGGCTTATTGGAAATATTGTATTCCAATGAAGTTGATGGAAACCAATAGAAACCTATTGTTATCCGATTAACCCAATACGCACGATGGGAATTCATATCAGAGCACAATATTCCGATATAGTATGCGGTTATTGGTATACAACAGGATATTGGAGCACAATATCCCAATATAATTTGCGGTTATTGGTATACAACACCATATCGGAGCACAATATATCGATAGAACTTGCGGTTATTGGTATACAACACGATAATGGAGCACAACAGGTTTCAGGTTTCAGGTTTATTGTGCGTAGATCAAAGGTAAATACATTAGAAATATTACAGAAGGAGGTCCCAGAGTCAGAGACTGGAAAGGGACCTCCTGTTAATGGTAGCAATAATAATAAAACAAATTTACAGCAGTCAGAATAGAAAATAAATTATGACATGAATAGGTGAAACACAGAACTAATTGCAGTGATATAAAATGGACAAAATAACAGTAAGTTAAACACTCATAATAATTATCAACTTATAAATAAAATAACACTGAATAAACAGAGCAAGGTTATAACAGTTGGAATTGCAAATCAATTTTGAGAATAAGTGAAATGCAGTACTAATTACAATAATATGAGAGACAAAAACGGCAATTATCAAAAAGAGAGATACACAATGACGTCATGACAGCAATGTATGACTAAAAGGACTGAAGAAATATGCGAAGTTTCTGCTTATACAAGTGAATTGATGGTGATTGCTGATGCTAAAGGTACTGAATTCCACACAGCCGTGGCTGAGAAGTTGGTGGTAAATTTACCATAGTTAGTCCTAGGCTTAGGCAACAACAAGTTATGATGAAATGCCAATCGAGTTATCTTATGCTGTGGAAACTGATTATCGTTAAGAAGTGTTAGAGCGAGTTTGCCGTTCACGAAACTATACACAAGTAACCCGAGGGTATGTTTATTTAAATTGCTAACAGATAAAATATTAAAAGCACGGAAAAACCAAGAAATATCAGATGAAAAGTGACTAAAGGTGATGATACGAAATGCTTGATTTTTGACGTGCTGCAATGGAGACAAATGTGTGCGATAAGTATTTCCCCACGAAGATATGCAGTAGTTAAGATGACTATGTATAAATGTGTAGTAGAGGGAAATGAGCGTATCGATGTGGAAAAAGGCGCGTACTTTGATTAATGCTCTTATGCCGAATGCTGCTTTTCTAGTTAAGGAGTTAATATGCCTGTGGAATTTTAAATGAGTGTCTAATTCAACCCCAAGAAATACAACGTATCTTGCAGCCGTCAATACATTAGAGTTTAAGTGAACCGATGGAAGCCCTGGAACGATTTTGTTGGTTGATGTGAAAATGACAAAAGTAGATTTAGAAGCGTTAATGTTCAGTATATTACGCCGACACCAGTTAGCGCGGTTATTGGAATAGAATACGACATCGCGTGCATATTGGTGACCGACATGGACATAGTGTACGGCCAGTCGGCCACACGATATATAAATATCGGTTGTCGATCATGGGCCCAAAGGAAAATACAATATGATATCGCGTGCATATATCTCAGAACGGATACCAAATTACCAACATGAAATACGTCGGCAGATACCGCGAACTATGAGGAAACGTAACACGATTTTGAGCGTTCGTGAAGCATCTTGCATGTTGATATCGGTATGCCCACATCTACGACATCGCGTGAATGATATCGTAAAACAGCAGGAGTTACCATACGGCAAGAACACAAACGTTCTGCGTTGCGAACACATAAACACTGATCGAAAGCGCAAGTATGTATGTACGTACGGCTGTTGGCAGTACACACAGCCTCGCGCGCTTGAAATGCTAGACAACCAACAAACCATTCAGAATAACTAGCTGGAACACCCGCGACCTACCTTTCAATGAGAAAGCCCAATAACGACGTGCTTATTGGAGTGATCGTTTTCCAACAAATGTTTATTGCAGTTGTTGTAATGCAACATAAGTTAGGTTACCGGTGTTGGGACCCAAAGCGAACGCGATACGTGACAGTGTCGGTTCGCACGATAACATAATGAGGGTGAATAGGTTTGACAGGTCACGTGCATGTAGTTGCTTCCTACGCGCACATTTATCGATATTCACCCACCTTTCTGGGTAATCCTACGTCGTACACAAAATCCACGACAACATGCGAGCACATTTCACCCACTACTCTTCGTCGCCTGTTTCGCGAGATTCACGCACTGTAAAAAACGACGTGAAAAATACGTGCATTTGCACCAACAAACGATACGTTAAAGCCTCGTTTTATGAGAAGATAAGTTTCCATCGTCAAGCGGTCAAGCCGCGCGCGCGCCAGCACGAGCTTCGGAGGCAGTTCGAAGCGTGTTTCGAAGAGAGAGAGCCCAGCGAGCCGAACGGCCGAACGGCCGAGCGAGCCGAGCATGCGCACTGTGCGCACGTCCACTACGCAGCGGGAGCCCTCGTCGTGCGACGCGGCGACCCGGCGTGACCGACGGATGATAGTTCGTCGCGCTCTTTGCTCGCGGGCTCCGAGCGGAAACCAACGGCACTTTCAATCGCCTCGAAGGGTACGTATACACGACTTTAATTACTTGCAGCATTGAGTGCTTTGGTATACACGGATCAAAGTACACACCGAAGGACAGAGAGGAGACATGAAGTTTTGAAATCGCAGCTTATTTGAACGCACGTGTCCCCTGTTGAAAGCCTCTGTGCTCTGTTACAGGCGTTATTTCGACTGCGTGTACTCCGATGTTACGCCAGTCAGTGTTCACACTCGGCTAGCTTCGCTATCTTGTTATCTCATGTGCGAAATAGACGTAGAAACCAGCGCCGCGTCTCTTTCGGATGTTGAGCCCTTGCTTCCGGCCAGCTTCCGGCGCGCGCTTGCCGCCGCGACCGTTCGACGCATTGGATTCGCGGGCTCGTTCGAAGAGGCGTTGTTTGAAGCTGACGAGTCGCCGAAGTGTTACCGGCCGCTTCTCTTTACGGAAGTCGCGATCGACGCTCGGCTCTGAGCTCGTACTTTTTTCCTTCCAGGTAGACCATGAGTGCCGACCACTGATCTGTGGTGTCGACTGACGCCGAACGAAGTTGAGAAACGCTAGCGAGTGAGTCAAACGTTTGTGACGCCGCCCAACTGCCCTGCTATCGGCTGCGCAAAGCAAATAGAGTAAAAAAAACACGGAAAAAGTGTTATTTTTTATTTTTCCGTTGTCCATGTTTCACCTCAATCAACGCAAAGAGAATCGCGGGTACACGTCGGTTTACTCATTACTGTGCCTAGATTGTAGATTGTCTCACTACAACGAAGCTTTTTTGATGTGATCTTATTCTGATATCGTTATTAGGGTGACCACCCGTCCCGCGACTCGCGGGACTGTCCCGTATTGAGGGCTCGTGTCCCGCGTCCCGCAAGAAATACCAAAATCTTCAACATGTCCCGCATTTCACACTGTCGTAACATTCACTTCGCAAATTATGGCGCTTCCGAACAACAGGCCACGGGAAAGCGCGGAGGTAGCTGATAAACGTGTGAATCTCGATGGTATGTTATTTCTATCCACGCACTGCGGGAAGCAACCGTCGTTTTTGCAGGTGAAAGACGCGCATGCGCCGTTGCGCTTGTCCCCTATATGGCAAAATATTGCAAGCGAAAATTGCTCGCCAGAAGTTCAAAGAATAAACTATTGTAAATATTTGCAAATCATACTGTATCATGCGAAAGGTTTTTTTGTGGAAAGCTTTTTTTAGTGAAGATGGCCACACAAGGCAAAAACCTGCAACTTACAACGGTCGAAAAAACAAAAACCTGAGGTTCTAATTTTGTGTAGCAGCATGTTAGTATAAGAGTAACTATCGATATCGATAGAAAACAATAAGCCGAAAAATACTTACTGTTTCTTATTTCCTTTTTATGCATTGGGGTCTGGTACAGTCACTTTTTATGTTTTTTACTTACACACTTTTAATGAAATATTTACCATTACAATTAAACAAAAAATATCACTGTTAGTCAAAATTATTTAAGATTGATTGCAGCACTCAATTTTCAGGTCTATAATATGCTTTCGTACAGCACAGGATTTCGGGGTGTGCGTGTTGGTGAATTTTCTGTAATACTTTTTTCTTGAGTCGTGAAAATACCGTCCTCCTCTTACTTCCTCCTCCTCCTACTCCTCCCCCCTTCCTCCTCCGGTCAGGGTGTTCCGCATTTCGCCGGCGGGAAGGTGGTCACCCTAATCGTTATATCTTGCATTTTTATCTTGGCTGCACACTTCTAGACGACCTTCTACATATTGCACTCCATGTTGACATGTCGCTGGTGCTTGAGACTAACTGGAAGTCACTGTTTGCTCATTCCTTGGTGCACATATTTCATGTTCAACATCAGGTATCTGAAGGAGGCACCATGAAACCCTCGAATTCGTTCAGAGGTACCTCAACATACTGTATTAGAGTGCTGTTTTGTGTGTTGTAGTTTCGTACAACACCAAATTGCACTTTGTCTGTAATATACCCTATAATTGTTCACTACAATTAAAGTTGCAATGAAACATTGGCCACGAGAGGTGACTCGCCCAAGGTGGCCGAGAAATTCCTCGCATAATTTTCTCCATGGGTCATTTTGGATGTTGACAAATTTTCTTGTGAATAATGAGTGTTATGCACATATGTTTCTTCTATACTTTTCGTCCAGGCACTTCAGTTAGATAAACCCCAGCAAAGGCAGCAAGACAGTCTCATGGGGTCACACCAAGGATAACGGCATTCCTGCTCGAGTCCCGAGTCTTGTCACCGAACTTCACTGAACATAATGGTACATTCCCTTTCCTTAACTTTGTGGGAGCCGAGGGTGAAAGACGAGGCAGAGGGCACGTGACAGGCGGTCGGCGGAGAAGTCACGAGCTGGCGCGAGACAGTGCGTGCTGAGCGAGGCTGGAGCTGGGCAGGAACATCGGAGCCGGGCTGCCTGGCCTGGCCCATGGCGAACCCCGGAGCGGTCCACCAGCGAGGTTCGAAGTCCGGACCGGCGGAAATGGCGAGCCCTGGCCATCTAGCCTAGGCCACGACGATCCCGGGGTGGTTCCGCAGCGAGACTCGGGCAGTGATAGCCCGGGACAGCCAGCCTACGCAGCGCTGGCGTGGGAAGGACAATCCGCAGGCCTGGACACGGACTCCGACTGTGAGCTCTGATCGACGGGCGACAACAAGGGTTGGCGTGCCTGGACTGCCGGCTCTGAACGACGGGCAACCGGGAGGTACAGTCAACCCATTCGCTGTCTTCTCGTTGCTGTATGTCACTCCCTGGGTGACGGGCGGAGCGCATACCGATCGGGCGGCGATTATTAGTAGCTAAGCGAACTCCATAAAGAAACCCACAATAAAATGGCACATCCAACGTGGGGCCCGTTCGGTATGCCTCTGCTTCTGGTCGTCCCCAGGGAGTCCCACGGATTCGTTGAGTGGGTTGTTCACTAACGCTAACGATGCCCGTTGAGACAAAGTATGTTGGAATTTTGGCGACGTGTCGCACAGCAAAGCTCAGCAGGTGTCTTCTCGAATCGAGTACTTCAAGGGCTCGAAGGACGAGGTTGCAGACGCGCTTTCTCGGGTACCCCAGAATAGTGGTTGGCAGGAGATGAGGAGCGCGGTTAAGATGTAAGAAAGTCGTCTTCGGAGGCAGAGGAGAACCACGGCATATTCGCTGGAAGGCAGGATAGCGACTGGCAGGAGGGGAAACAGCCAGGACTCATTGCAGATTTAGGATTTAGGCTTGGGGTGATGCGGTAGGCAAGTAAGCGCTTGTCGAGGCCCGGAGTGCAGATAGGTGTTTGTCAGTGGGTGTCGGAAAGATTGCGGAAATGGCAGTCGACACCGGGAACATTGACGGACGAGATTGTCAGAGGGTGTCGGGTAAACTGGCGGAAATTGCGGTTGGCACCAGGAACGCTGGCAGGCGAGTTAATGAGCATTATGATTTGTAACTGCTGGGCCAAGAGGGCTAGTTGCTTCGCGTCAGTCCAACAATCGACGAAGGGCGGAGGGACGACTCTCCCTTGAGGGGGTCGTTCCAAGAAAGCTACGAAATGATTTATATGATTCTTTCTCGACTTCACTCTGGCCGGTCGTGGCAGTGACAGCAAGACTTTTAATAAGTTATGTCACGTTACGACCTGACCGGGGATGAGGCGGTAGACATTTAGGTGGTTTGTAGCTGTCCAGCTTGCCTTGAGGTGTGAACAGTTGAAGCGGGCTTGCTCGCTGAGCGTGAACGGTGGAAGCGAGCCTAAGGCCCACTTCAGACGGGGCAATTTCACCCAGCAACTTAACGTCGCAACACCAGCAACACGGGCCGCCTGCGTTCACACGCTGCAACCGAATTGCTCCGACTTGCCATCATCATCATGAAATTTGATTTTTCTTGCCTATTTAGACGCACAACTATGTGCTAAAAACGTGTTTTTATATCTGAGTGGCGTTGAGAATACTCACTCATCTTTCTGAAAATGTTTATTTCCAAAAACGATCCATTTCAAACCAGGACCAAGTCTTCAGCTGTCATCATCACCACCACAGGGTTGTCACGTGAAAATATTTCGTCCCTGATTGGCTGCTGCCGCTTCAAACTTGTCCAGTTGGTTCGAGTTGCTTGTCTGTTTCGAGCCGAACCCGATCTCAGCAATTCGTGTTGATCTGGGAAAACCTAGGGAACAACCTGCCAGCAACCTCAAAATTGCTAGAAAAGTTGCCCCGTCTGAAGCGGGCCTTAGGGAACTGAAATCAAGGGCAGTGGAGCTCTGGGTTCAAACCCACCTGGAGACGTTTCTTTTCTTTTTTTGCCTTTTTTAGTATACACACACACACACACACACACACACACACACACACACACACACACACACACACACACACACACACACACACACACACACACACACAGCACACACACACACACACACACACACACACACACACACACACACACACACACACACACACACGCACACACGCACGCACGCACGCACGCACGCACGCACGCACGCACGCACGCACGCACGCACACACACACACACACACACACACACACACACACACACACACACACACACACACACACACACACACACACACACACACACACACACACACACACACACACACACACACACACACACACACACACACACTGTAAACGACTAAACTTCGCAAGGACCTAATTATCGGGAATTTCGCGAATCGCCTACAAAAGCGAAAAATACGTCCCGCGAACAATTCGGGCAATAAGTGAACGCTACGGAAGCTACACTCGATTCGCGAAAATTAGAACCCGCGAATAATTTAAAATTTCCAGCTTTGGCCCGATTCGCGAAAATTTGAGCCCGCGAATATTAAGTCGTTTACAGTATATATATATTTATAAATAATACTTTTTTTAAGTTTTAACGTATAGACGCATAATTTACACACTAATTCACATTCAGAAGTGCTTTTATCCACACACTGTGGCTCCCTAGTGCTTGCAATAGCTCCTTGCTGAGCTATTGCAAGCTCTGCAAAGGAGGGGCATCTTCCCACCCTTTACAGGCTGTAAAGCTGTGGCTTGCATAGCTCTAGCAGGTCGCACCTCGCTCACTGGCTTCATCACCTAGCATAGGTGCTGCATGAGTCGCGCCACACCGTAAGGCTATATACGGTCAGGTCACACACCTGGAACCATTCGTCACTGCACTCAGCTATGGTATGGTGGCATGGTCTGGGCATGAAGCAGGGGTACAACTTGGATATGCTCATCTTCATCGCATTTGAAACACACTTTTTTATTACTTTTGTGTCGAGTTGTCAGCATTTTAAGGGTGAGGAAGCAAGCAGCAGCGAGTGCAAGAAAAAAAATTGAAAGCCGCTCTTATTGAGAATTTATTACGAGGACTAGGAAGCCGTGGAGTATTCTTAAAACGCTTCTAAAGGTGAATTAGCATATAAATTATGTGCGAGTGCCTCAAAAATCGAAAAAAAAACAATTTAAATATAATTAATAAAGATAAAAATATATACCAGGAGGACGTAAACCAGAACTACACAGTCTGTAAGTTTGAAATTTGACACCATAAACCACTTGGCCACCACCCAATTTTATTTCTAGGTCGTTCATTGAGGTATATGAATTTCGTTTGCAGCTGTCGGCTGCAAAAGAGATAGCCTTATTTTCATTTACTTTATTACTCCCACCAAATATGACAAGTGACCAAGAATAGAACCTCATTTGTCCGCCGAGGCACTGCTAGCATCAAGGCAAGCTAGCCTAGCTCGCTGGGCTTATAATTTGTTTCATCACCTGTATATGATTCTGTTGCCGCTCATCAAAAGAAAAAAAAAACTGTGACTAAGTCTGACTTGTTTTGGTGTGCAGGCATCTTTGGCAGTAAACTCTGCTAAATGAGGCAAAATATATATTATACTCTTTTAGCAAATATGCACTGTTTTAGCAAAATGAGCTACACTATTTGACTGAGGTGAAACAGAATTAGCCTCTCCACCTGGGTCTGTTTTGATCTCTCGCAGACACTATTTCCTGCTTTTTGTGGTTTGTATCAGACTTTTGTGCCTCTGTCCTGCCAAAGCATCTGTGTTAGACTAAGGCTTGGTGTTTTAGCATATGTGCAGGTATTCTTCACAGCAAATGGCTGCCAATCAGGAACACGAGTTTGTTCTCGGCCACCAAGAGCAAGTATTTTCAAAGTGAGCTATTGCCCGCCTATATGAGTTTTGTGTTCCATTCCTCTTGGATGCCATTTCCTATGTGTAGTGGTCTTGCATTAGTATTTTGTTGTCTCTCTTCTGCAAAAACACCCAAGTTTGGCTAAGACCGGGTTTTTTCTTATACATGCAGGTCTTGGAGGCGAGCACCAACCAATCAAGGCCAGAAGTTTGCTCTTTGCCGCTCAAGGCAAGTGTTTTCAAGGTGAGTGATTGATGCCTATCTGAGTTGTGTGTTTCGTTCTTCACAGACACTCTATTTCCTGTCTTTATAGTGCTCTTGTGTCAGGCTTTTGTGTCTCTGTCCGGCCAAAGCATCTGTGTTAGACTAAGACTGGATTCGTTAGGATATGTGCAGGTATTCTTGGCAGCAAGTGGCTCCAATCTGGAACACGAGTTTGTTCTCGGTCACCAAGAGCAAGTATTTTCAAGGAGCTATTGCCCGCCTATATGAGTTTCAGCATTCGTCAAGGAGCTCAAAATCAAAGCCCGGGGGTTGGCCATTGCAACAATGTTGACTCGGAAGCGCATAGGAAGGAAGCTTTACAAAAGTATTCACCTGCCTCAACAAGTGAAACCAAAACTAAAAACGTGGGTTCCATTTCGAAAAAAAAACATTGTCAGCCCGAGTTAACTCGGGGGCAGCACGGAGCAAACAAGCCACTCTACGAGTATGCTTGGTTCAGGCTTTTGTAGTGGTAATCGATGACTCGGTGTTTTCTAAAAAAAAGTTTTTCTAAAAGTGTGGTGGTCGAATTTTTGGGGATGGGCATTGAGTCGTGATGTTACGGTAAAAATTTTATCCAGATGCCGGGATTCATGTGCCTTGTCCCCCTAGCGAGGGGGACAGGGCCTTCAAAATTTTAGGTTCGCAAAAGGGGTGCGTCAGTATTGACGTCTCATTTTACGTCAGGCCCCTTAATTTAAAACGCACTATAAATGACATGCCTGAAATTTGTTTGGGTCTACTTCCTCTCAGCAAGTATATGGTTCTGTCTCAAAAGGTCTAATCTGATGTTGACCGCACCTCAGGTCTCCACCGACGATTCATCAAGACGAGACCCAACCGGGACACTAGGGAGGAGCGGCTTAAGCAAGGGAGGCTACATATACGACAGCTTCTTGCGGACAAGAACCGAAAATAGATAGATGGTGGGTGTTTCATTTGCTATGCCTTTTGGCATGCACATTCTGTTTGTTATGTTTCAAGATTCCTGCAGAGGTCAATTTCAACTATTTTAAAATACCGAGCATGCGCCCAGATCGCAGAAGCGCCTACCCCCTGTTTGCATACCAGACACCCATCCACCTGTTTTCAGCCATGCTCAAAATATTAAAAGAATGCATCAAGCGCCCAGGCGCCGTGGCGTCCTTGCTACAATAGTGACGGTTGTGGAGCTGACAGATCCGTGCCTGGCACAAGCCATGGCATGGCCTTTGGGAACCAGGGAATCGAGATTAGAGATGTAGCATAGAAATTGTAGGCAAGCGGCGAAGGTGAGCAGAGTTAACGTAAAACAAGGATGAATGGGGTTCCGTTGCATGAGGCATCTATGTCCCGTGCATGTAATTTTGAGTGTGCTGTAGGTGGCTACTCAAAAAATGTGTTACTTGTACGTAACTAATCGCAAATCTTTCTTGCAGTTTCCATGGCCCACAAGGCAGCAGGTGCCAGTTCATTCTCGTTCAAAGGTGAGGATTATAGATTTTCTAGATTGCTCTGAAGCAGCAATACTGAAGGCAGACAAGCGGTACGGCATATTTAATTGACGGAGCTCAGAACGACTGGGGACGCTTTCACTGAAGCTTGTTTTGCTGCAATACACAGCACCGGATAAATTCAAAATTACATGTGCCTGACATAATGTGCCTCTTGTGACAAAACTGGGCACACATTTTGTCGCCTACAGCAACACTGAAGGCAGACAAGCAGTATGGCATATTTAATTGACGGGGCTCAGAACGACTAGGGACGCTTTCACTGAAGGTTGTTTTTCTGCAATACACGCGTGTATTGCAGCAAAACAAGCTTCAGTGAAAGCGTCCCCAGTCGTTTCGAGCTCCGTCAATTAAATATGCCGTACCGCTTGTCTGGCTTCAGTGTTGCTGTAGGCGACAAAACGTGTGCCCAGTTTTGTCACAAGAGGCATATTATGTCACGCACATGTAATTTTGAATTTATCCGGTGCTGTAGGTGGCTGGTTAAAGAAATTGGTACTTGGACGCAACTAATCGCAAATCTTTCTGGCAGTTTCCACGGCCTAAGCGCCAGTGCCAGCTTGTTTTTACTCAAAGGTGAGAATTCCTGATTCCCGAAGCAGGAATACTTAGCCAGACGACCGGTACCGCATTTTTAATTGACGGAGCTCAGAACGACTCGGGGGCTCCTGCATTGAAGCTTATTTCTCTGTAATACACGCGGGCGACATTGACGTGTGCCCAGTTACGTCGCAAGAGGATATCTATGTCCCGCGCTTGTAATTTTGAATCTTTGCGACTTAGTGTACTTTACATGGCTACTCAAAGTAACAGCTACTTGGACGCAACTAATCGCAAATCTCTCTTCCAGTTTCCAAGGCCTACAAGCAAGCAAGGACCAGTTCGTTTTTCCTCAAAGGTGAGCATTCCAGATACTCTAGTTTGGTGCGAAGCCGGAATAGTGAAGCCAGACGAGCGGATACGTATATTTAATTGACCGAGCTCAGAATGACCCGTGGCAGTGGCATTGAAACTTATTTTTCCGAAATCGACGCAGACATAATTTTGAATCTATCCGGCTTAGTGAGGAATTGCCACTTGTCGTGAACTAATCTCAAATTTTTATCTTGCAGTTTCTATATGGCTGCAGCTAGCAGGTTCTATTTTCATTAATAGGTGAGGATTTCACATTCTGTTTTCAAGCATCAAGTTTTTGCATGAGGGTCCTAAACAATTAACTTTCTTTTGCAGTAAATGCCAAATCCTCCAGTTCAGAAATATGTTAAATATATTTGGTATGGATAAGCCCAGTGTTTTGCTTCTTTATTCATAATTTGACAACAGCAACATTTTTTTATTTTATCACTCATAAATACACACAAGGAAAGACTGCGTTGCAAAGCAATGTCGTGCTGAACATGATATTCCAACTCGTATATAGTTTTATTGGTAGCCAATATAATATGTTGGATTCCAATATCCATAATACGCTAAATACACTGGAATCGTAAACCCTTATTGGATCCCTATACGACACATGGGGTTCCAATAAGGGTTTATACAGTATGGGATTCCAATGTTTTTAGCGTATTATGGATATTGGAATCCCATAACAAACCCTTATTGTAATACAATACAATAAATGTAATGTTTACCAATATTCATAATACACTGTTCATAAGGGGGTTTTCCAATAGGGGTATGGGATTCCAGTGTTTTTAGCGTATTATGGATATTGGAATCCCATAAGAAACCCTTATTGTAATACAATACAATAAATGTAATGTTTACCAATATCCATAATACACTGTTCATAAGGGGGTTTTCCAGTAGGGGTATGGGATTCCAATGTTTTTAGCGTATTATGGATATTGGAATCCCATAACAAACCCTTATTGTAATACAATACAATAAATGTAATGTTTACCAATATCCATAATACACTGTTCATAAGGGGTTTTCCAATAGTGGTGTGGGATTCCAGTGTTTTTAGCGTATTATGGATATTGGAATCCCATAACAAACCCTTATTGTAATACAATACAATAAATATAATGTGTTCCAACACAATATCCACATTGTATTGTAATACAATAAAATATATTGTTTCCCAATATCCATAATACGCTGTTCATATTGGGGTTTTCCAATAGGGACTGCCTGGGCACACTCATTTGCCTGCCAAGTATTGCGGCATCGTGGGCGGCGCGGAAAATATGTTGATAATAACTTCAGCAGATAGTGCAACAAAAACAATAAATAGGAGCAATCAAGATTTCTCAGCAGCGGCACTCTTGATTCCGAAGCTGAACTTTCAGCTGAAACGGACCCGTCAACAGGTAAGCAGACGACAAAGGAAGACGCACGTTCGTCTGCTTTAGAATATATTTTTGTTAAACAAGGGCATCCGTCAGTTTGTCATTTTCGAGTAAAAGGGCATAATCGTTCATATATTTTGTTAAAATCGCTTTTTATCCCGATTATCTTGCACGACGCCAGCCTTTCGTGCGGCGTTTCCCGCGCTTTTGCGTTCAGTGCGCCACCTGGGAGCGGCGTCGCGAACCGGATTGCAGACGGTTGACGGGCGGGTATCAGGGTTGGGCAGAAATACTCAAAAATGTATTTGGAAATACAAATACTGGGATACATTAAAATAGTAGCTAAAATACTGATACTAAAATATATCTGTAAAAATGTATAGCGATACGTATCGGAAATACATTTTAGATAGATGCAAAAAGTCTTTGGAATTACAAATACAGGAATACATTTTAGGGAGGGCATAAATACAAATACAAAAATACTGATAGTGCAATACATTTTTTAAATTTATTTCAGATGCCAACTGAGATGAAGTTCGAAGTTTGAAGTGGAAGCTTTGATCCCGAATTTCCTTTCCCGTAGGCCTGGCACTTAGCCTTGAAGGTAGTGGCTTCGGACGACGAGAGGTATTCAATGGGCTCAAAAAAATAATTAAAAAACGTTCCATCTAGGATTGACCGCGGTCCCTTCCCTGACATCCTGTCTGTCTGAGGAGGGATCCAAGATACTTTGACTTCCACATAAATTCTGACACCCAAAATTCAATCAGAACATAACCTCGCCCCTGTCCAATAAGGACGCCCCTGTCAACATTGATCACATGACGTTAGGGTGGAATGAACTGGTATTCTTTATCTGTAGGTGTGGCCTTGAACATGAAATTTTACCACGCTGCTGTTTGAAAGGACACCACGTACTTTCGCTGAGGGTTGCTTCGTTGAAATTCGTGCAGCCAGTATCATTTGAAATTTGTGAGAATAGTGAACCACCTGAAGCATCCTGGAACACGTATTATCTCCTATTAATGTTGACAAAACGACACGGTGGCATCCCTGTTGTGAAGGTCCTTCCTGCCGACCCTCCGTCACCGACGCATGGATTGCAGTTCTCAAGTTTCGACTGGCATCATCCAAACAGAGACCTCGTGAATTGCGACCTGATATTGCTGGCACAGGTGCGAGCCCTCCGAGAAACAGCGCGTCGAGGCGAGTCGCAGTTGTACGAAGTCTGGCTCGGCACAGCGAGGCCACGTCTGGCCTCCTTCCTGGGTTCCTTCCTGATCACCACAGTAGCGGGTCACGTTCACGCCGGATGATGACGCACCCTTGAGCCGTGCAATATTACAGGCGCAGCCGCTGCCGCATTCGAGTATGTGTTGAACTTCACAGCGTGAGTCATCCTACTATTTCAAGTCAACCACCACCAGGCTCGTGCTGCAACGGGCTGTGACTCAGCTTTGCCGGCTGGGTGTACAGGGTACGCCAAGACAAGAGAGACTGTTAGAAGTGGGTATTGGGTGCCAGCAAACAATGACTCAAGAAATCGCTACCTAAGGACCTGCGGCAGAAGGTGCTCTGACTCCACTCCTGGCACGCCACCTGGCTTGAGTCCCCTACCACGCAACAATTCTCAGCAGAAAGACAGAGGACGAATAAAAAAATAGCTTGGAGAATCGGAAGGAACCTTGGCCGTAACAATGCCCCGCCATCTCCTTGACCCTGGTGCCCTCAGAAGTAAAAAAAAAAGGGTTCAGAGTTGAATTTTTTATTGGGAAGGGGGAGGGAAGAGTGTTTCTCTATAAATGTAACGAAATACATTTCATCCTGATTGTATCGCTTTGCAAAGAAACATTCCAAGTGAATTTCGATACAGGAATAGAGATACTGGTCAAACAAATGTATCGCGATATAGAAATACAGATACGAAATGTATTTCTGAAATATTATCGCGATACATTTGTGTCGCGATACTACCCACTCTTGGCGGGTATAGGCCATAAGAAATGCACGTCTGCCATTTTTGTTATCTTTCTAATAATTCGCTACTCCCGAGTTAACGTCTGAGAAAAACAAAAATAGGCAAAACACATTGGAATAAACGATGGTCGTGGGCCCAATTTCAGGTATGTACGTTTGAAATTCGATTTTCGCTAGGCTTGCCAAATGCGATAGTTTTTACGGCCGCACCCTCTACACAACGTAGTAAACATTTTCGCGTTCTTCGCAAAGTCGCAATAAGGACTAAGTAACTGCACGAGCGAGCCATACTGCTGCGAACTGGCGCTGCCTCTTAGGATCTCATGGCATGGCGGCATTCCGACAAAGCTAACAGACCGCCACGAAAAGTTGAAACCTGTTAATTCGTTTTAAAATTGGTTTTCTTGACTTTCCTGCCGGAAGACCAGAAACACGAGTCTAGAATAGCGTCTCTGGGCTACCGGCACAACATGCACCACATCTAGCAAAGAAATGAGTGCGAACGTTTCGTTTCATTGCCCCTGTAAGACGCAATATGAAGAGCGTGCAAGGCAGGCTCGCTGACGATGGAGCCGAGCCCGCGCAGTCAATCGTTGAGGACGTTGGATAACACATCACTAGGTACGGAAGGAGCAGATGAACTTGCACGCCGTATACCAACAGCTGCTCGCGGGAGTGTATCCAGTTAATACTCCAGACACACACTTGCCCTTGGCTCATTTTATTTCTGGTGTAGCTGCCTAGTCTTGTATTTCGCAAAATTTTGAAAGACTGAAGAGGCTAAAAAAGCGAAATTATTTTGTGTATTTTTCCCCGTAAATTCAATTATTACGGGCATTTCACCCAAATGTATGGCAAGACACGAGAAAAACCAAAAAAATCTTACCATTGGGTGTGACGTCATACCCAGAGGTTCCAACTGCCTTGCGGGTGCCGGTATTGAGAGAATGCGTCCAGTGCATTCGACTACTCGGTTAAGGCGATCGGCGTGTCCTGCGGCTTTGTCGGGTATTTCAAAGGAAACGCTGTAAAGCGAGCTAGGCGACGGCGCCCGTATATGCGGGTGGTTTTGATACCAGGCTTTTAACCCGATCATATACGTGTAAGTTCCCTCTGGTGAGCTCTTCTTTTTCGATTTTCGGTTTTAGGTTCCTGTATATTTTTACGTAACATTCTATATAAACTTCTCTCCTCATATTCAGCTTAAACTGTTCATGGCACGTCTTTCATTTTCACCTCCAATTCAGGAATCTAGTGACTTCAGCTTCAACCGACATTGCCTAAATAGGACCCAATCGTATTTGGCGGTTTCCTTGCGCGTCGAACAGATGATTTTCATGAGGAGTGAACTATTCTTGTCATTTCTTTGGTCAAATGTAACCGGCATACACTAGTTGTGAGTACGCTGCGCGACAAAAATACTGCGAAAAGGATATAGGCGCTTTTAGAGTTTTGCTAAGCGCGGTTTTGGCAAATATAAATTCTTGCTTTCCACTTTTGTGGCTTAGTTTAGTACATGTAATTTCAAAAGTAACTTTTATGGTAATGTTTGCAGTGGGAAGGAGCAGAAATGCCATAGACAGCGTTTTCGCCCTGACTTTCATTTGTTTTACATGAACTGTCCTTTCCGTATATTTGGTTGCGATCCGGTTGTTCAATAAGGTAAATTAAGTTGTTTTCTTATTAAAACGAGTACTGTATATGCATATGTCTCACCAGGGATGCAAGGTAAAATCCGTCTTCACTCGTAGCGTTCTCTTTTCCACAAGCTCAGAAAGAAAAACACGAGGTCTCTTTTGTTTTCTCTAAGACGACTTGAAGGGAAAGCGCAAGCGCCGATGCATTAAAGATAAATACATAATCTACGGATGTGGCGGTACCCCTCCGCCCTTGGCAGAGGCGTACCGCCACATCCGTAAACCCAGGGTTGGGCAGAAATACTCAAAAATGTATTTGGAAATACAAATACTGGGATACATGAAAATAGTAGCTAAAATACTGCTACTGAAATATATCTGTAAAAGTGTATCGCGATATGTATCAGAAATACATTTTAAATAGAGGCAAAAAGTATTTGGAAATACAAATACAGGAATACATTTTAGGGAGGGCAGAAATACAAATACAGAAATACTGATACTGCAATACATTTTTTAAATTTGTATGAGACGCCAAATGAGATGTAGATTGAAGTTGGAAGTGGAAGTTTCTGATCCAGAAATTACTTTCCCGTAGGCTTGGCACTTTTGCTTGAAGGTTGTGATTTCGGACGACGAGAAGTCTTCAATGGGCTCAAAAAAACGTTCCATCCATGACTGACCGCGGTCAATTCCCTGACATCCTGTCTGTCCGACGAGGGATGCAAAAGGACTTCGACCTCCAAATAAATTCTATGTCAGCCTAAATCCCATCAAAACGTCACCACGCCCATGTCCAATAAGGACGCCCCTGTCAACATTGATCACATGACGTCACGCTGGAATGAACTGGTATTGGCCTTGAACATGAAACTTTACTACGCTGCTGTATGAAAGGACAATACGTACTTTCGTTGTAGGCTACCTTTTTGAAGATCGTGCAGGCAGTGTCATTTGGAATTTTCGAGAATAGTGGACCACCTGAAGCATCCTGGAACACATGTCTTATGTTCTGTTACGGTTAAAAAAATGATACGATGGCATCCCTGTTGTGAAGGTCCTTCCTGCCGACCCTCCGCCACCGACACATGGATTGCAGTCCTCAGGTTTCGTCTTGCATACTCCAAATAGAGACCTCGTGGATTGCAACTTGATATTGCCGGCACAGGAGCGAGCTCTCCGAGAAACAACGCGCTCGAGACGAGTCGCAAGTGTGCGGAGTCTGGGTCGGCACAGCGAGGCCACGTCTGACCACCTTCCTGTGCTTCGGATCACCAGAGCAGCGGGTCACTTTCACGTCGGCTGATGGCGTACCCTTGAGCCGTGCAATATTACGGGCGCAGCCGCAGACGGATTGGAATATGTGTTGAACTTCACTGCGTGAGTCATCCTACTATTTCAAGCCAACCACCGCCAGGCTCGTGCTGTAACGGACTGTGACTCAGCTTTGCCGGCTGGGTGTTCTGTGTGCGCTAAGGCAAGAGAGACGGTTAGCAGCGGGCTTTGGATGCCAGCAAACAGTGACTCAAGAAACCCCTAACAAAGGACCTGCGGTACAAGATGCTCTGACTTTACTCCTGGCACGCCACCTGGTTGGAGTCCCCGACTATACGCAACACTTCTCAGAAAAGAGAAGAGGACACACAGAAAAATAGTTTGGAGAATTGGAAGGAACCTTGGTCAGCATGGTAACAATGCCCCAGCATCTCCTTGACCCTGGTGCCCTCAGAAGTAAAAAAGCAAAACAAAAATCCGTTCAGATTTTTTTTTTTTGAGGGGGAGGGGGGAGAGTAATTTTCAGGAAATGTAACGAAATACATTTCACCCTGATTGTATTGCGAGACAAAGGAACATTCAAAATGTATTTCGATACAGGAATACAGATATTGGTGAAAAAAATGTATCGCGATACAGAAATACAGATACAAAATGTATTTCCGAAATACTATCGCGATACATTCGTATCGCGATACTGCCCCACCCTGCGTAAACCACATGCGCAAATCTCGTCAAGTTGTCCGACGCGCTACCCCTCCGTCGTGGGCCGACGAGTACCGCGTCGGACTGCTGAACGAGAGGTCACTGGTTTGACTCCAATCGAGGGCCAAGAGCGAGGAGTGATTTTGGAGGAATATAGCGCCTCCACCGATTCTGGCACAAGTAACGCCATCTTGTGGCTCAGCGCAGAACCGTGGGTTTTCATAGCTTTCATGTCGCCGTCAAATTTCGGTAGCTTTCGTGACTCGACGTGCTTTCGCTCACGGACTTCGAAGGTTAACTGAACGATGAGACATATAAAGCTTTCGCCTTAATGAAAATATATATATATATATATATTTGTTCGAGATCGATTGATGATTACCCAACACGAGGCTTGTAAACTAGATATTCTACGTCATTTTTCTCGATCGAGCGCAAATGGAAACAGGTGAAACACGAGTTGCCCGGTGGTCGCTTGGGAGTCGCGTTCAATTGAGGCTTTAGCGATTGAACACGATATCCAGGCGAACGCTAAGCTATCGCATTTCTATTTTCAAATCCAAACCTTACTTTATCAAAACCATATCCAGACTTATTTGATAGTTTTATCACATTTTGCACACGTATCCAGTAGGTGTTGCAAGGAGTTCTGCTACTCTTGTCATTTATTGTATCGTAAAGGTGCTCACTTTAACTGTAACTACACTACACGACAGAGCGCGAACAAGGCACTTTACGTTTTCTTCGTTTTGCTCAAACAGGTGTTTAAGTAACGAAGAGATTCCACCACACAAGTGTTTACAATAATGACCATGGTGTATAATTCTGAGGGAAGCGCTCGAACATGCTAGCTGTGATTGATTGTTGGGGCGAACTGTGTTGCGCACTTTACTTGGAATGTCCTGTCCCTCTGTATGCTTGTGGCACTTTCATTTAATTAAGCGGAAATCAATGCGTATTTTCTAACGAGGTACTATATCTGTATTTGCCTTAAATTAATAAAACTTGTTTACAATATTTAAGGAAACGCAATGTCATTGCGTCGAGTACTTAATTGGAGCACAAGAAATAAGTAGTATACACTGATCACGCACGACATTACGCCCACAACTATTTGAATGAATTCACCTACCTGACGCGCCATCGGATGTATCACCTGCTGACGTGAATGGTAATTAACGGCTCCAGAACTACCGAGGGGTCATTTTGTCGAAGTGCATAAATTGGGAAAGGCTCTTATATAGGCGAATTTGAAAGACCGTGTTGGCCCAAGGGTTTTAAACAAATAAATCGGAAACTATAAATATTGCCTATTGCTCGCGAGCTGCTCTCATTAGTACCCTTCAAAAGAGGAACGACTGTGAAAATAGACTAGACGTCGAGCCGTTGCACGTCGACGCCACCTAAAAAAATGGAAACGTAGAAAGTTTTCTTCGCTTGGTGAAGCAAAATAGGTGGCTACCTGGGGCTCAACTGACACCTAGATACAATGTAGGTCCAGGTACAAGTCTTTCTCAGTACACAGTTTATCGGTCTTTTTTTGATAGGGGATTCGCAGCAGACGACCCCTGCAAATGGTTCTGCACGACAAAGGTGAATGGGGCATAATGTTTTGGTTGATCACTGTATATCTAGCGATAGAGTGATGTTCATTGCTTATTTTGGTGTACGCAACAATGCTACCATAACTGTAGAAGAAACATAAAAATCGGCAACAAAAAAGAAAAGCTATAGGGGCTACACGTCCTCACTACATCGAGCACATCCTTACTGGATTCACCGACGACACGTCACAGGGATGATGACGTCGTGACTGAAACGTCCAGGTCACTCTTCTAATTGTCATTGTGGTCAAGGCATCGGGTGCCCTCTTAATGCTCATTTTTCAAATCGGGTGAAAAAAAAACGAAAAATTCTTAATTCATATCTACCGAAAATATTAATAGTTCACAAAAATTGTTTAAACGGGTCTGGTTCCTAATAGTATTAATCGTCAATATATATTGCGATTGTCACATGACCCATGAAGCCAATCGTAAAAAAATACTATTTATCAGATTTTAGTTAATTACCTTGCTGACCATTACTGTCCCCTCGCCATGTAATGTACGCCAATCCTAAAACAAACAAAGCGGAAGGCCATGCCCTTACAATATTCATCAAAATAAACAAACGGTCGGTGTATATTGATTGATTGAAAAACGTATTTATTTAACGACCAAAGAAGTGGGCACCATATGCACCCTGCTGTTCGGTCAAGTCGGTGTATAGGTGTACTACGCCGTTTAAATTATTGTAGAACTACGTGTGGGTGGCACAAGAAATAAGAGAGTGTGATGTATGAAGTCACCGTTTATTTATGTAGAAATGAGATAAGTATCTACAAAGATGAAATCCGAAGAACAGCCAGCATACAGGGTGTCCCAAATAGCGGCCAGGCTTTTAAATCGACCGCAAAATTAAGTTTCTCAACCTATAGCGCTAAGATTTTCTGCAGTGTTGCCCACAGGTGGTGCATTTTTCTATAAAATTTACAAACAGCGAACTTACTTGAGGAAAAAGAACAAAAAAAAAGAAAGGCTTAACTCCTATGAAAACGCAGCGAAGCCACCGGTCATCAAACAAGAGGGCGCCGTTTGGCACGGGAGACAAGAGATGGCACAAGCGGTCGTGACGCCAACTTCTGCTAATGGACGAGCCTACGGCGCCGAGAGCCGGCGTCTTTAGCAGACGATGTTTCGGCTCAATAGCGGCGCGAGCTTTTTCAGCTTCAGTTGCCAAGGAACGATTTTATCATTCTTACTAATAAAACACATTAAATGAGCCCATAATCGATTTAAAAAAATTGGTTTGTCGAGCTATTTTGACAGTTTTTTTCCGGGGTACGTATGTCTTCTGCTTTGCGGTTTCTTGTTGTTACCGCGCCTGTTTTTAGTTGTGCGGCTATCGCCACCTGCGCAACGCGCGCCGCTTTTGTGTATGACCGCTTTTGTGAAGCGCCACAGGCGCGGGGAGTTCCGTTGGAGGCCGGTTTTTGTGAAACAACTGCAGCCGTTCCCGAAGGCGATGGTGGACTCCTGCGTCGCTTTCGGCCGCGTAATACGCGTGAAAACGCCAGGAATTACTTCTCGTGCGTAAGTATGTAGCAAGCACGTTGCAACGACTTTTGCTCCCTCGCTATAGCTCATTACAGCATGCAAGCAGGCTTAGGGAAGAAAGCTTGAGGATTATGTGCATTTCAACGGCAAAACAGAGTCTTAAAAATGTTTGCACGGCCCAGATTTCCCCGAAGACAACACTCGCCGTGCTGCGTGGAAGTGTGCTGTTCGGAGGGGGGATTGTGTGTCGCCTAAGAATACTGCCGTTCTATGTTTCGTATACTTCGAAGATGACTGCTTCGACACAAGCGGACAAACGAGAAGTCTCCGACCGGGTAGCATTCCAACTGTGTTTCCTGCAATTCGAGCATACATGCGGAATGCCGTAAGTATGGTAGCGACTGTGAAGGGATATTTTGTATTTTAGTGATTTGAACCCAAAACTCGAGTCGGTGCGCTTATAGCAGCCGTGTATCTGCAAAATAAAATGTTCGGCAAACGACTTTATTTTCGCGAGCGTGTTATTTATCTTATTTCTCAAGGTGGCGGTTTCGGTGATAGTTCACGTGCGCGAATTTGTGCGATCCTGAGACGTATGCTATGTTTTCATTACCATGAGGCGGATTATTCCCAGAACCAATTCGCGGAACTCATCATCGCGAGCGTTATGTTTTTTGTAAGTACTACGAATAAATAAACAGGAGAAAAAAAATTAAAAGACGTGAATTTAAGATTACATATTAAAAAAGAAAACATATTTTGGTTCTTCAGCTCGGCCAGGAACACTCTGTAATACTTGAGAGGTAAATCCAAAGTGATAATTAGATATCCGAGAAAAAAGATTCCGTCGTGTCTTAAACGCCCTTCCCGTCCTTCAGAGTGAAAAAAAAAAATGATGGCGTTGGCAGATATCTGTAACGCGAAACTAGAGCGCAGCTCTTGAGGAGGAGGAGGAGAAGGGGAGGGTACGGAGGGGGAGTATGCCCCTCCTGCTCCTCCTCCCTTCCTCCTTCTTTCTTCCTCCTACTCCTTACCCTCCCCCCTCCTGGTCCGTACCCTACTCTCCTCCCACAGCTTCCCCGGTGAATATAGCTGAAAAATTGAGTCCACGTAACCTGGACACCAACTGAGTTTCAACGCTAAATTTAGCGGGAAAAATGACGTGACGACTTCGTGTCACGTCACCCATGAACATGTTCAGTTTCTCCACTTGATTTAGCGGAAAACTTGACCTCATGTGACCGCAACACCAATTCAATTGAATCGGTGTTGAGGTCCCGTAACGTCAATTTTTCATCTAAATATAGCGGGGTTACGCGGACGCCGATGCTGACGGCGACGACGACGACGCGAAACACAGAAACACGGAAACGATCGCCGAAGAGCTGCGCTCTAGAAAATCATAGCTTCGTTTTTCTTGTAATACGCAGTCCCAAAAGCAACAGAGCAATGCTGGCCGCCTTATCCCCTCAGTAAGATGGCTACCGACCGGTAAATCTGGCTTCACCCGGTCAGCTTGGGAGAGTGTAGGAGTTCGCCACTCAAGAAGTTTTATATAACCTCCATGGTGGGAACACCAGGGCTGAGTTCCAAAATTTACTGGATCGTACTCCGGAGTAAAGGTTTCGAACCGTGGCGTTTCAAACTTACTCGCGTTTACTCGATGACGTCAAAACTCGCGTTCCAGAAGAGGGTTGTTTACTCCGGAGTTATTACTCATGCTACGATCCTTGATCGGGGGTAACGTCGGATCAACTCGAGTAAATACGTCACGTGATCTTTTTGTCGTCTGCTTTCCGCGCTGACAGCCTTCCAAGCTCGTTTACTTCCTTGGGTTTTTGGCAAAGGGTCGAAATAGCAAAGAATGAGGTGCAACCATTTATGTGTTTATTGAGATTTGCTGTTTTCAACGCAGGAATTGACTGCACTACATCCAGACCGTGAAATAGACATATTACTAAATTACCCAAGCATCAAGGATAATGCAGGGATTGGTGGTCCCCGCGCCGCACGTCCTGGCCTCAGCAGTAGTAACGTTTCTAAAGCAAATGCCTAAAATAAATCGCGTCGAGCACGCTGGAATCTTTTATACGGGAAAGGCGTGCGCGTGTGGCGCGTAGAACACCAATCCCTGCATTATCCTTGATGATTGGGAAATTTACTGGCACCTATCCTGTTTCTTATTTACATAAATAGCCTGGTACTGGCACCTTTCCTGTTTCTTATTTACATAAATGACATAGTTCAAAACGTTAATGTAAAAATCTGTCTTTTTGCTGACGATTGTATACTCTACTCACAAATCAACAACGAACAGGACCAAATCGACCTTAACAATTCACTTCAACATATTGTACAATGGTGTCACGACTGGCAGATGTTATTAAATTTAGATAAAACTGTATCTATGACCATAACTTATAAAAAGCAACCAAAATCGTTTTCCTATCACATAAACAATAAACCCCTGGAGAATGTCACGGAGTACAAGTACCTTGGCTTAAATATAAGCCATGACCTCTGTTGGGACTTACATATAAACTTCGTAACTCAAAATGCGCTAAACAAACTTAATTTTCTAAAAAGAACCTTAAAAAGTCGATCAACTGAGACGAAATTATTAGCCTACAAAATGCTAGTCCGCCCTACGCTTGAGTACGCCAACGTCGTCTGGTTTCCATACACGGCCTCTGGTGTTAGTAAGTTAGAAAGAATACAAAGAATGGCTGCAGGGTTTATATGTAACAAATATAGTTGGCATGATTCCCCCTCCGAGCTATGTAAGCAATTTGAACTGTTGTCACTAGAAAAAAGGGCAAAAATTGCAAGACTCAAATTTCTATATGAATTAGCTAAAAGCAGTCTTGGGTAAGAACGCGTTACTAGAAACGCGTTACTGTAACTTCGTTACTTTTTTGGTAACTTGTAACTATAACGAGTTACTTTTTAAAAATGTAACTTGTAACTCTAACGAGTTACTTTTTTCTGAGGTAACGATGAAAGTAACGACGTTACTTTTGTCGTTACTTTTCAGCTTTTTATGAATAACATATCACTGAACGAGTACTATTTATCTTCATCTTGCATTTTCCAAATCGTCTGTTCCGACAATTCGAGTGTCAAATTGGCCTTGCACAAACTTGTGAATACGTTCTTTGTCGCGAGTCACGACCCGAATATAGCCACGTGTAGATTTGATTAAAACAATTTAGTTATCTTTACGCACACGCTTGTACTTTCTGACTGAACACTTACATCTTAGTGTTTTGAAGCACTAAGATGCTTCAAAACACTGAGATGCTTTTTCTGTGCAAACGCTTTTTAATCGGGTGAATCAACCGTGAAACAACTATACACGCGGAGGGCACTGCGCATGTTTCGCATTTTGATTTGCGCCACTACTCTGGCGTGGAAACTTTCAAACACTAATTTCGAGAAGCAACTGCTCTAAGTTACAATATGAAGTAAAAAGCGTACATGTTTCAGTTTATGCAATAAAACTTGAGGGCGTTTTGTAGTTTTTCTAATTTTTTGTGTTATAGAAAAGTAACTGAAAAGTAACGTCGTTACTTTTTAAAAGTAACTGTAACTGTAACGAGTTACTTTTCTGTTGCGGTAACTGTAACGGTAACTTCGGAACTTTTTTCTGAAAGTAACTATAACTGTAACGAATTACTTTTTAAAAGTAACTTACCCAAGACTGGCTAAAAGCAACTTCAACATCCCCACAGAAAAGTATCTAACTCCTACTAGTAAATGGCTAACAAGATATAACCACGGTAAACTTTACGAAGAACTTCCAACCCGCAATAATTGCTTCAAATATTCTTTCTTCCCCCGAGCTATCAATGAATGGAATCACTTGCCACGGAACATTGCACATTCCACTAGTATAGAGCATTTTCTCATTAACTTGGAAGCGCACCTGTCGACATAGGCTTGCATACAAATATCTTCAAATGTGTATTAAAAAAAAACTTTCTGTATGATGTACCACCCTACAACAATCCCGAATGGGATTAGTAGTATTGAAATAAATAAATAAATAAAAATAAATTTAGAAATAGGTCTATTCCTCCGGGAGGTATACTTGTCATCATAGTGCGAGCGGAAACAGGAGCTTTTCTGCATCCTCGTCCTCGGCGTTGGAGGGAAAACGAGATTCTTACCTTAAAGAATGAAAACGTTTGAAAGCAGTCTCTAATGTGAAAATATAAATATACTTTTTTTATCTCCAGAGTGTGTGCAATGAGAGGATATTGCTTGTAAAGCAGTGAAGGCATCGAAGATTTCATGTATATGCTCAGTCAACAACCCCACCACATCTTCCTCCCCAAAATATTCGAAGTTATCTTTGTGATTTTGTAGTCATAGTTGCGTTAAATCGAACGTACGTTAATATCAAGCTGTTGAGAAAGCCCCCTGCGACAGTGGTTTCACCGGGAATCAGAATTAGGGTAGTGTCTATACTTTTAGGTGGGTTGGGGGAATTTAGAATAGAGGAGCCGTAGCGAAGTAAGGGATGCCTTCAGAGATCAAGGGGGTAGGGGTGTGTATAGTAATCTCTGCCCTGCGCTGTACCGCTACACGGTCTGGAAGCAATTTACGCAAAACGTAATCGGTGCAAATTGCGATGCGTGGAATGTATGCGTTAAGGGC
This sequence comes from Ixodes ricinus, assembly GCA_037355805.1. Classification (NCBI taxonomy): domain Eukaryota; kingdom Metazoa; phylum Arthropoda; class Arachnida; order Ixodida; family Ixodidae; genus Ixodes; species Ixodes ricinus. Next base: position 74,069 of record JAZHYW010002472.1, on the reverse strand, counting down.
ACCTGGACTAGAATTTCACCGATCGCTATTTAATAAAAACACATTTTTGATGTCTAACTGAAATGAGTGAGTTACTTTGATCTCAATATACAGCGCAGAAGGAAGGTGATCAGAAAGAGCTGGAGAAGCCACCTCAGGAAACACCGCGTTGTCACTGTCAACAAACAAAATTTCGAGGAGGTTCATATTATCGTTTCTTCGAGTCAGGCACGTATTCAGGAAGGGGGGGGTTCTTATGGGGCCCTGGCCTTCCCACCCCCTTCAAGAACTTCGATTTTGCTGGGGCCTCATCTCTTCCCTCCACCTCATAGAGTATTTTTTCATGAAAGGCGTCTCCACTACCCCCCCCCCCCCCCGCCGAAGCAAAATCCTGGCTACATACCTGCTTCGAGTGCTTTCTCTATGATCAAGAGAGCGTCTGCTATTTTTCCCAGTCGCTGCTATGTTTTCTTTTTGCCTTGGCCCCAGACAAATCCAAGCAGCGTGGTATTCAGGTGATCACCCAGGCAGTTCCAAAATCGATTCTCGGATCGTTTACTCGCGATGTCAAGTTGCATTACCCGCTGACGTGGGAGACAGGTTACTCGGGTAAGATTTGCAACACAGTCAAAGAAAGCAACCAGTGGGCAGAAAGGAACAAACGAAAAAAAGAGCTGACGGCGCCTCTTTGACTCACACGACTACTTGTCGGCCGCGTCACTGCTTTACTCTCCCCCCCCCCCCCCCAAAAAAAAAAAAAAGTGAAGAAACATAAACAGAAATGGAACAGACAGCACTTCCGTGGCTGTCGTGACAGCATGTTGGCAACGTCCTTGACATACGCCTCGGGAGACTCCACTTCTGTGACCAAGTTTTCGTAATATTGCCGCTCGCGCAGCTGGCCAAGCAGGCAGCGCGCCCGTGGCCGAACGGTTATGGTGCTTGGCTCCCACGCAAAGAGCCGAGGTTCGATGCCTGGCCGCTGATACACCTTTTTGCTCTTTCTGTAAATGTCACGTTCTCGTTGATTTGAGAATCTTGTTGCTTATATGACGTTAGAACGTTCTACGCGCCGAACATTTACACCGATTCGCCAATTTTTAAGAAGCCCACACGTGTACATAAGGGGCTCCACTTGGCGAGCCCGAGTCAGTCGCACCCCATCACTCGATTATTCTCTTTCGCCGATATTGACGCCTGCGACGCTAACAATGTTTTATACTGTTTTGGTCAAAAGTCTGCCCCATCAAGCGTTTAGTTTCTCCAGTTATTCGCGGCCTCATTATTTGTCATTCGTGACATTTTGGTGAAATGCTAGGTAACGTATGTTCGTGCAGCGTACCTCTCCGAGGGCCCTGAGTGCAAATCCGACCCCAAGCCCATGACAACCCAACAAAGACACTGCCGACACCCGATGAAGTCGCCGCACCCTAGGACTATAACCGGAATTTGAACTTTTTCCACCCAAGACCAAGCAGCCAACGAGGCCGACGACCGACAACGAGTCGTCGCAGACCTCGGCCACAGCTGTCGTCGTATATCTGCCCGTCGGTCTCCGCACTTCAAAGCCTTTCCACGGGGAGGTTCACGAGGATATAGAAGATTGGCAGCAACACTATGAACGTGTAGCCCGCCACAACAAATGGACGATTGAGCAGTGCCTCCACAACCTCTACTTCTCGTTTGAATGCACTGCGAGGCACTGGTCTGCAAACCACAAAGCATCCTTCACTATATGGGAGTGCTTCGCCGCCGAATTGAAGCGGACGTTCAACAACCACCACCGTTGGCAGCGAGCAGAGGACTTAGATTGTGGAAACCAGCTGAACTTACAGAAAAAAAGTGTGAGGAGAGAAAGGAGAAAAGACATCCGATCGCTGGATGTCTTTTCTTTTCTCCTTTCTCTCCTCACACTTTTTCTGTAAGTTCAGCTGGTTTCCACAATCTAAGTATGTACAACCAACTAGCTCAGCTCCTTCCCATTGCGAGCAGAGGACAAGGGTCCAGAGCGCCAACGAATGCGTGACCAGCTTTGTTGAAAAGGTTTCTGGCCTAATAGCTCGAGCCGATCTGGAGGCAGCCGAGGAGAAACAACTTCGCGTTCTCATGCGTAGCGTGAAAGCTGAAATATTCGGTGGTCTGGTCCGCAATCCCCCGATGACCGTCGACGATTTTGTGAGTAAAAGCGCCAACATCGCGCACTGTGTCAGCCCGTGTGAGTCAATACCAACGACTCGCCGGCGTGCCTGCTACTCCAAATGTCGCACGTTCACGACTGGACCTAAACATTGCCGGTGTCTACAGCATTCGGAAGATTGTCCGCCAGATCGCCCGGGAAGAGCTCCGCAAGATGCTATCCGCTGGTGATCACCCGTCTTCCCTCTCACTCGCCGAGGCAGTCCGAGAGGATATTCACACAGCCTTCCAGCCTGTGGATCCCATCACCGAAGCAGCATCGGAGGAGCCCGCTCTAAGATACGTCTCAGTGGTCTGACGAGCACCACCAGCCCCGTGTCCGCACATAGCGCCTCCCCCGACGTGAATCTCCAGCGCCGCAGCATTTCTGATACCATGAAGATCAGGCGCAAGTGCGCCCAGAACAAGCTGCGACAAAAAAGACTGACGTGTGGGGGCGGCGGGTCGATATCCGTTGTGCTACCATTGCGGGGAAGCCACAATATCTACCGCCGTTGCCACTAGCTGCAAATAGGGCAGCGCGGCTTCCCCCAAACAACACGCGCCCACGCTATGGTGAGCGACCGCGGAAGATCGAAGAGTACCTCCGACGAATTCAGTCTCCCCCGCCTGCACCTCGCCGCGAATCCTGGTCGCCGTCGCTACGACGTCCAGTTTCGCCGATGCACCGACCCAGTCGTAAGAGCCTGTCGTCCTTGTCGCTCCGGGAAATCTAAGTGCGGCAGCCCCTGGAGGTGGAATTGCCGTAGACCGACGACGTAAAGAGCCTCCAAAAACGCCACCGGCCTCCCACTTGGCAGACGACTTGCATCGGAGCGACGCTTCTGCAGCGGTGCCCAACAGCCTCAATGTGACCATCGATGGCTGCGAATCGTCCACAGTCGTGGACACCGGAGCAGACTACTTAATCTTGAGTGGGAGGTTTTCATGCTCTCTTCGGAAAGTGACAACACCGTGGGAAAGCCCTCAAATACCAACCGCCGATAAGCACCTCATGACACCAGTCGGGAGATGCACTGCTCGCGTTGAGATCCACGGTGAGGCGTGCGCTGCCAAGTTCGTCGTTGTGCAAGACTGTGCGAGGGACGTTATCCTCGGAATGGACTCTCTTTGCGAGTATCGCGCCCTCGTGGACCTCGGAGCAAACCGGCTGACGCTACAAAAACCTGTTCCACCGCCGGAGGATCCCAAAACGACGTCATCCGCGGTCCGAGGCTTCGCAAATCACGCAAACTTACCACCGCGGTCGGGGGTTTTCGTACCCGTCGGGATCGATGAAGCTTCCTGCGGCGAAGTTCTGTTCAAGGGAAGCCTTCAGAGGACACAGTGTCGTACGAGGGCTAACAGAACTTCAAGATGGCCTCGCCTTGGTCCTGGTTACAAACGTTTGAGAAGAGCCGCAGCAGCTGAAGAAATGTATCGCCGTGGACCACTTTACCGAACTCCAGAACTTAGCCACAATCGCTGCACTTTCCGAAGAGCCGACCTCATCTAAGAGCGAAAGAACGCCGCCTTCAGAACTTGACATTCATCCGAAGCTTCCAGCTACTGAACGAGGGCGGCTGTTTGACCTTCTGAGCGAATTCGGCAAGTGTATTGCAACAACATCAAGGGTGCGACAAAGAACGGCAGCGAAGCACCACATCGTAACTGACGACATTGCGCTCCCTGTCCACCAGTTGCCGTACCGATTCACCTTAAAGAAAAGGAAGGTGATTCTATAGAATCCCCAGGAATAGCTCGACGATGGCATCATTCAACACTCAAGCAATCCAGTCGTCCTTGTAAAGAAGGACGGAATCATGATGTTCTGCGTGGACTATCTTCGACAAAACGCTGTGACTAAAAAGTATGCCTATCAGGTCCCCCGCATCGACAATAAGTTAGACCGACTGCTCCACTCCCGATATTGTCGTCGATGGACCTTAAAAGTGGCGACTGGCAGATTGAAGTCGGTGAACACGACCGCGAGAAAATTTCCTTCTTCACTCCCAACGGACTGTACGAGTTCAGGGTGATGCCGTTCAGACTTTGTACAGCACCAGCCACCTTCCAGGAAGACCGTGCTGGCAGGTCTGAAATGGGAGAGCTGCCTTGTCTACCTGGACGATGTCGCGGTATTTTCACTGGATTTGGACAAACACCTCAGACGACTTCGCGCCATGCTTCAGGCCATCAAGACAGCCAGCCTGTCACTCAAGCCAACAAAGGCTGCGCTTACATGAATACGACTTCAACGCATCGACTCCAATCGTCCTCCGAAGCAAGCAGACGCGACAACGTTTACATGAATGCACACCAAGCTCTACGCGAAGGTCGCGCCACGCCGTGTCAAAGCTCAAAGTTAAACCTGCGTTTTCCGCACCGGCCGCCCCACGTGACCACGTTTTCCGGTGCATGGCATATGAATTGCGTGAAGGCGTTTCGGCGCTTTCGGTGAGCGTAAACTAAAAATCGTGAGCGTAAACTGAAAACCGTGCCCGCTGTCTTCGATCCTGTGCAAAGAGTGACGAGACAGAAGAAACCTCAAAACCCAAACGTCGTGGGCTCCGGGTCGGGCCGCTGGGCCACTCTGGATCAGAGGCGACGTGCGTGCCACGGCTAGCCGAGCGAGATCGTTGTCAACCACTCTGAGGACGCCACCGCGCTTCGCCTCGCCATATCTTGCCAACCGCGACCGGACCCCGAGGCCGAAGGGCTCCGACGCAGCCAGAGACGGCACCGAGGTAGGAGCTGCTCTTTCTGCGCTACCACGCAGTGCTCGAAGCTCTTGGCGTCGTTCGTTTTGCGGCGAAGCCTCTAGGCACTCCCTTGGGCACGCAAGTCGTATTCCGCAAGGCTTGGACGGGGTTCACCCTCTCCGAGCAGCTCAGTGTTCTTGCTCTCATTTAGTTTGGCAATAATAGCTCGCTTTTCTTCTCGGGAGGAACTGCGGGCAACCACACGGAACCGCTCTCGTCCACCGACAAGGAAGTTGGCCGCCGCCCTGTTCTCAGCTGTTCACTCGCTCCCGCAGCAAGTGCCTTCCCGTAATCCTCTCCGTTCCAAAATGCAATGCGACCTCCGTTTACATGGGTTGAATGAATGCGTGTTCGCCATCTCGATCCACCTCTGTCTGGCGACTTCAATGCGATGCCTTCTGTGGTGCATAATGCCGTTTACATGACCGCATCGAATGCGACAACTGGATTCCATGCGACTATGTCGAATTCACGTAAACGCGGCTAAAGTGTCTTTTCGCCTATTGTTAACTAAAGTTCCTTGGCCACCGCGTAAAAATAAAGGTGTTCTTCCTGAAACCCAGAAAACCCGCGCCGTGGCTGCAGTTATGCCGCCGTCTGACAAGAGGGCGCCAGAAGATTTCTTGGACTCTGCCTAATACAGGCGGTTTGTTAGGGACTTCACCAAGCTGCTTGCAATGCTGACGCACCTCACGAAGGACGCCGTAAAGTTTGAGTGCACATAAGAACATCAGCGGTCATACAATAAGGTCAAGCGAAGACTCCAGAAGAAAACAATTCTTGGCCATCTTGGCCAGTTCGGTGAATAGAGATCCACACGGATGCCAGTAACACCCGACATTGCGCGTTACTAGTTTAAAGGCAGGACGGGACAGTGCGAGTCATCGCATGCGCAAGTCGGATGCTGTCTAACGAGAAGTTGAACCGCTCAACGACTGAAAAGGTGTGCCTTGCTGTCGTCTTGGCAATTACAAAATTCCGCCCATTTTCGTACGGAAGTCCGTTTCGGGTGATCAAAGGCCACCACTCGCTCTCTTTGCTCGCGAATCTGAAGGACCCCTCCGGACGCCTCGCCCGATGGAGCCTACAACTGCAGGAGATTGACATAACGGTGGTGTACAACTCCGTCCGGAAATACAATGACGCCGACTGCCTAGTCAAGGGCCCCCGTCGAGGCCGGTCCTGCCTGCAATGAAGAGGACGACGATGAGTGTTTCCTCGGCGCTCTGGATATCAGCGCCATGGCAGCACTCAAGCGTTACGACCCCAAATTGCGAGAACCCATTGAGCACCTGGAGGGACAAACGAGTACGGTTCCCTGTGCTTTCTTAGGAACCCTGCCTACCTTATCTATACGGCAAAGGGCGCTGTACAAGAAGCACTTCGTCAAGAACAACACAACGTAGCTGTTCGTCATTCCTTCCAGCCTTCGAGAAGAAAGCTTCCAAGGATGCCACGATTACTCAACGGCGGGGTACCTGGGGTACAGCAGGACACTTGCCAGAATTCGCGAGAACTAATACTGTCCCAAGTTAGCGAAGACCTCCATCTGTACAATCGATCATGCTGCGAATGTCAATGACGGAAGGAACCGCCCACAAAACTGTCGGGACTTCTTCAGCCGATTCCGCCGCAAACGTTCCTGTTTCAACAGATCGGGATGAACTTGTTTCGACCGTTCCAACCATCGACGCAAAAGAACCGGAGGATCACCCTCGCCAGAAATTATCTTACACTACTCACCGAAACCAAAGCCTTTAGTCGAAAAGTGCTGTTGAAGTCGCCAGGTTTTCCATCGAGTTCCTCTTTCCTAGGCCCGGCGCTTCTGATGTTTTCATTAGAGATCGCGAGTCGTCATTAATGGCGTAGCTGACGCAAGAAATCCTTCGTGTAAGCCACATTAGCCATTGTCGCACCACGGCGTACCACCCGCAGACTAACGGGCTGACGAAGACACTCAACAGGGCCATCGCCGACATGATGTCCATGTACTTCGACGTGGAGCACAAGACATGGTACGAGGTGTTGCCGTACTTGACGTTTGCCTTGAACACGGCCGTTTAAGAGACCCCCGGGGTGACACCATTTAAATTCGTTCATTGTTGCGAAGTCATGACAATGCTCGACACGGTGTTTCCCCACGGACCAGCTGTCGACGGGAGCGACGAAGGCCAGGTGGTTGCCCAACGGGCAGAAGTCCGCCAGCTCGTCTGACTGTATATTCAAGCCCAGCAACGTGTCGACGGTACCGCTAGATCCTTCGTAGTCGCGTTGTTAAATTAGAGCCCGGAGCCAGGGTGTGGGTGTAGGCACCTACTCGCCGCCGCTGTCTCAACGAGAAACTCCTGAAGCTATACTTCGGACCCTACAAGGTATTTCGTGGACTCGGAGATCTGAACTACGAGGTGATGCCCGACGGAACAAGAACATCATCACGCCTCCCATCACGACCTGAAGTCGTCCACGTTGTACGGCTGAAGCCGTATTACAACATATAGGAATGTGTTCTACCTGCCTGCGCATTTTCCCATTATTTGGTTTGTTCTGGTCGATTTTGGTTACGTGCACGTTGCATCGGGCGATGCACTTTTTAAATGTGGAAGTAATGTCACGCACGCTATGGCAAAGCAGGCAGCGCGCCTGTGGTCGAAAGGGTTTCGTGCTTGGCTCCGATGCAAAGAGCCAAGGTTCGATGCCTGCCCGCAGATTCCACTTTTTGTTCTTTGTGTAAATGTTTCGTTCTCGTAAATTCAAGAACCTTGTTGCTTATGCGAGGTTAGAATGTTTTACGCGCCAAACTTTCTACGCCGATTGTTCCAGACGCCCATGCGTGTACATAAGGGGCTCCTCGTGGAAAGCCGGAGTCAGTCTTGCCCCAGTGCTCGATCCTGCTGTTTCACTAAAATATACGCCTGCGACGCTAACCTTTTCCTATTTTGTTTTGGGAACAAGTTCACCTTTTAAACATTTAGTTTCTCCAGTTACTGGCCGCCTCATAATTTTTCATTCGAAACAATGTCGACTACCATATTCTTACCCCCTTTCAAGCGCGGAGAAAGACGTAATTAGCGGCAAAATAATGTTTTCGAAACAACATTAGGTGCCCTACATACGTTCTTGCTGCTTGAGTACTCGAATCGTCTTGTAAAGGCTAAAGTCCTTGTTCGTTAGTTCTACAAAAATGAGCTCCGAAAATGCGCGACCCAGGGCGGCACTAACTCAATTTTGCCCTCTCCTCTTTCCAGACATTGCCAGACCATGCAAGATTCGCTCTCCTTTTGAAGTGAGGGAATAGAAAGAGCAGAAAGGGGCGCAGGACTCCGACAGTCACGCACAAGAGGTAGTGCGGCAGTGCAAAACGTCTAAAAAAAAACCGTGCTCGCGGGTAGGCCTCATATCTCTAAGAAGTATTCCGTTAAAAGCTCATATCCCAAAAGCCTATCTCGTAGAACTATGATACCATAGGCTGATTCACATATACATCACCGTGCTGAATCAAGTATAGGAACAGCGCGGATTCAGCTCTGACTTCGACATAACTTGCCACTCATACAGCACTCTATCAGCTCGGTATCACCAATATAGCGGGTAGACAGTGGTGCATCTGCAAGGTGCGCCCTCTTTCCAGCGTTGATATATTGCGATGTGGTATCGTATGTGTAAAGAGGCCTGTAAAGGTAAGTAGTGATGGCCTGTAGCTGAGCCGGTTGGTTATTCATGCTTACTGATTACCAGCTGAACGTTAGGAAAAGCTACATAGGGCAGACAGGGAGGTGCATAAACGATCGCACCAGAGAACATGCAGCCTCTGTGGCCGCACTAACGTCGGCGGGCCACCTTTCGGCACATTGTCGGGCCTGCAAATGTGCTCCTGATTTCACAAACATTACCGTCGTAGCAAAACACCGAAAGCAGCTTGGAAGGGAGCTCCTCGAGGCGCTGGCCATTGAGGAGCGGGAGGGAGAGTGCGTGAGTGTTGCCTCCATCGCGCTCTTGCCCATAGAAAAAATGTATCTGAGAAGAGCGCCGCCCCCTCCCCCCCCCCGCCCCCGATGAACCAAGTTGGGACCTTTTGACTCCAAGATCCGACCGAGTAAAACGAAGGTGACACCGCCGGAAGTATAAAAGAAAAAAAGAAGGAAGTTTTGCAAGATTCGAAAGTTGAAGAAGAGGAAAACTCCACGGTTCGTGGGGAGAAAAAGGAAGTTTGTCTAAGCTCTGACTGAAGAATTGAATTGAATTGAGTTCTTTATTTCTTTCGGATCAACCGAAAGGGGAACAGAGACTAAAGGCAGAAAATGCCTGACGAAGGTCTCTGTCCCCTTTGCAGTTCGTACATACGGTACACAGTACATTATACTTCATGCAGCTCTATACATCAGCGATACAAATAATGTCAATGGCTTTATAACACATCATCAAGAGAGGATCACAACTAGTGATATAGATTATGAAAGAAAACTTTTTCACAAGTTCAGAGACAAAACCATCAATTTCTACATGTATAAAAAATGGCTATAAAACAGTGTCACTGCCCACCAAGAGTGTCCTCAGCTCTTTCTTAAATTTAGAAAAGGAGGTATTAAAATCCACGAGGGTCCCAATTGAATTTAACAATTTGGTCACCTGATAATTTTTAGTTTGCTTTCCGTAATTTGTTCGAATCTGTGGAGGTCGTCTTAAAGAGTGCCGAAAGGTGTATCTATGCACTGCGTCACTTGTAGTTATATCATAAAGTTTTTCAGTTTTGATTAGTTGCATTAACTTGAAATCATAAATTTGGTTAGCCTTAAGTATACCGTGTTTTCTAAAAAGTGGCTCAGTTGGAAGGTCTTGCATATTTCCCGTATAGCTTTCAAATAACCGCAATATTTTCTTCTGTAATTTAAGAATCTTATTGTAGTTTGTGAGCGTTGTTGTACCCCATACTAAAATACAGTAGCATAACTTTGAGTAAAAAAGAGAGTAATATAATTGTTTTTTTAACCATGTAGGGTTCAGGTTTCTTATTTTATACAAACATCCAACTGCCTGAGAAAGCTCGGCAGTCAACTTATTTACATGTGCATTCCAGCTAAGCTCCTGGTTAAACCAAACGCCTAAAAGGTTTTGTTCGGGGACTTGCTCTATAATTGTGTTTTCGAAATATAGAGTTATTGGGGTATTATCATGTTTGTTTATTGGAGCAAAAATTATATACTTGGTTTTCTTAGAATTTAGTTGCAGTTTATTTTTATGGAGCCACACTGCTAGTTCAGCGAGATAGCTATTTACCATTGACTCTAGGGATGCTTTGGAAGCAGAGGCGAAAAATGCGTTAGTATCATCTGCGTATATAATCAGTTCTGGAGATCTAGGAATAGCAGTAATGTCATTTATATAAAGGAGGAACAACAAAGGGCCTAGGATAGAACCTTGGGGACACCATATTTTACTTCCAACGTGGTTGAGGCAGAGTTGTTAACTTTGACGAATTGGAGGCGATTTGTTAGATAATGTTTTACTAAAGCCAAAGCTACTCCTCGTATTCCGTACAGCTGAAGTTTATTTAGCAAAATTTGGTGTTGAATCGTGTCGAAAGCTTTTTTAAAGTCTAAAAAGACTCCCAGTGTGTATAATTTATTTTCCATGTTGTATATTATTTTATCTTTCGTCTCAACAAGTGCCTGCTCTGATGATTTGCCCTTTTGGAAGCCATACTGAGATTTGTTTATGACATCATGCTTTAAAAGAAACTGATATAATCGGCTTTGTATAACCCCCTCAAATATTTTCGAAAATATTGGCAAGACTGATATAGGTCTATAATTTTGTAGATATGGTTTCCCTCCTTTAAAGACAGGGGTAACTTTAGCAATTTTTAGGGGGTCTGGGAATATACCAGATTCTAGAGTACAATTTATGATATGGGATAAGATATTACTTATAATTTGAGAAACATATTTAATGGGAGCGGGTTTTATTCCATCTACGCCAGGGGCTACATTGTTTTTTATCTTATTTATAAGACCTTCTACTTCTTGTGGAGTGGTTGGCGATAACATTATCGAATTGGCTATAGAACGCGTGGTCATCATGCCGCCGTGTAAGGGCTCATTGTCGGATTCTAAAGGTGCACCAACATTTACGAAATACTCGTTCATCGAATTACAAAGTTCTATACCGCTAACATGATTCCCATCAATAATCACGTGATTTATATCCCGGGAATGACTATGCTTATTTGTTAAGGTGTTTACAGCTTCCCATATCTTTTTGGGGTCACGCTGAACGAGATAAAACAGGTGTTTATAGTATTCTTGTTTGGCATTTTTTAAATCGGAGGTTAGTTTGTTTCTATACTTTTTAAATGCAGCAAGAACATCTTGGTCTCTACACTTAAGAAAGTCGTGGTACATTTTATTTTTTTCTTTAACGCGACTGTATAAATCAGGAGTCATCCAAGGTTTGCGAAATTTATTTCTCCGTTTATTAATTTGTCTTAACGGGAAAGCTATGTCGTAACAATGCTGAAATTTTTTTAGGAAACTGGCGTACGCAAGATTCGGGTTCTCTTCTAAATATTCGCTGTTCCAGTCCATGACAGAGATGTAGTCGCGAAACCTTCTCAACGAGTGTTCATCTATTTTCCTGTAACTGAAAGTTTCATTGTAAGTGGCACCTATCTTTTTATGAAGAGTCGAGACACAAAAAATAGGTAGGTGGTCGCTGAGATCATGTTCGAAAACACCTGATGAGACCTCATTAGTGTTTAGATTTGTTATGCAAACATCGATAGAGCTACACCGTTCCGAAGTCACTCTGGTAGGCAGTGTCACCGTATTTATACACCCGCAAGCAGCCAAGACATTTTTTATTTCAATTGAGTCACTTTCATTTCCAAGTAGATCTATATTTACGTCACCCATAACAAAAAATGGTTTAGCAGTCGAACCGAGAAAATCAAGAAGGTCTTCAAAAATCGAGAGAAAAACAGACTTACTTCCCGCGGGGGGCCTATACACAACACCAATAAGGACGCTTCCAGCATGAACGACAAGACACTCTACATCTGTGGTGATCATAGAAAACTCATCAAGTACATACCAAGATATATCATCACTAAGGTAAATGGCAACACCACCTCCTCTTTTATTTTTTCTTCCCAAGCTCGCACATTTATAACCGGCAAAACCAGGAGGTTCTACATCTTGAGGGACCCATGTCTCCGTACAAAGAACGACATCAAAATTTAGACATAATGAATTGAAAAACAAATTAAGGTCATCTTGTTTGTTGACTATACTTCTCGTATTAAAATGAATTAAAGAAAATGCATTTTTGGTATCTTGAAATGTTCGGTTAAATGATGACTCGTCATAGTACACACAGTCTTCCGTAAAAGTGGAAGTCATGAGATAAGAGCAACGCTTATCAAAACTTTTTGGGACAGTCCGATTACGCGACCATTTTTTGAATATCATTTTCATTCGCGATTCTGATGACAGCCGACGTATCATCTTTCTTTGCATACACTTTCCCCCCGCTGTCCAGACAAATTTCCATCTAGTCTCGCGCTTGCGGGCGATTGCCGCTCCAAGTAACTGCTTATTCGACCTCGTCAGGTGCTCGTTAACATACATAGGATTTTCGGATCCCTCTGCACCAATATCTGAGGTCGTCAATCGCTTTTTTTTGCATTTTTCGAGCATCGCATTTCGCTTGGATCGCTGAACAAAGCGTACTATGATGTTTTTTCCATTTTTTTGTGTAGGAACCCGATGGCAAATGTCAATATCAGTGTTCTCAAGAGGTTCACCCACCAGTTCACCGATTTTCTTTACGATGTCGATTGGGTTGCCCGTTACAGGGGCTCCTTTGATCTCCAAGTTGTTAGATCTCATATACTGTTCTAGCTCTTCTACCTTGCTAGTGAGCTGACGGTTTTCAGTTTGTAACTCCCTGTTTTGCTGTGTTAGGTTTTGTATCTCTCTGCGTAGTTCCCTGACTTCGTCTGGTATTTTCTTCAAATCATCACAAGTGCCACTACAGAAGTTAACACTCTCCTTGAGCCCTCTAAGTTCAGCTCGTATTTCCCTACGAAGCTCATCTATGGCTTTAGTAAACTCTTTCACGTCTTTACTCATTTCGGATGGCAAAGTGGCTGAAACAGAGTTTGCACTATAATGCCCACAAAAACAAACGTATGCTGTGTTCGGCAGCAGTACACAAAAAGTTTCGGGCAGATACTGACACCGACGTCTGTCGGACTCTCACCTGCACACAGGACGATAAAGTTAGAATGATGTCGGCGTGCACCGCTGCCGAACTGGATGAGTTCGGCCCCGAAGTTCGCCTTTGTAGGTTGATGTGGCTGCAGACGGCGCTGATGTCAAAGACTTTGATTGGTCTTGATGCGACGCACGGCGAAGGACGAAATCACTCCCGCTTGATGACAAAGGCCCGTCCGATGCGTTGCGTGCGTGGGAAACTTGAAGTTTTATCTGCACACAGGACGATAAAGTTAGAAATGATGTCGGCGTGCACCGCTGCCGAACTGGAGAAGGGGAGAAGCTATCCTTTTAGGATGAGAGAAAAGGAAGTTTATCAAACAGGCTGCTAGTCCAGCAGTGTGCATCTTTCTCTCTTTGCCGCTTTTCCTAACGTTCAGCTGGTAATCAGTAAGCCTGTAAAGGAGCTGTATAACAAAGTTTGTACTTTGCGCAAATACTGTTTTGAAGGAATTCCGGACCTTTATATCCAATGGAACACACGTTATGTTTTCTCCCCACGCAATATTGATGTCACCAAAAAAAAAAAGGGCAGCGCTGTTTTTGCAAACGCGCTGACAGTAGAATCGGCAACGTGATCTAGCTGGAGCCGATTACATGCCGCCAATGTTTATCATAGCAACGCGCTGGGCTTAGCAAAACACAGGACACGCGCTGAGTTCCAGAGATCAGAGTTTGGCTAATGCAGCGTTTGGACAAGTGCCACCACCCGAATAATTGTCGAGGTTTTGATAATAACGAGCCCAAATAGAAAGCTTTGCAATGGTATTCTGTACTCAGTGAGCCGCATTCAATTTTTTTGCAAAGGAGAGATTGAAAGAAAACTCATTTTTATCCTTGAAATTACACTGCACCAAAGGCGTTTCCTGGACAGTGATGATGCGTGTGAGTACATATACATACGGATATTGTGCACTGCTCCTTTGAAGGTGCAACGATATTTAGCTGGGATGTTTTTCCCTTTGCTCCAGCTTACGATATCATGGGACCCGAAAGGTACTCGCATTCAATGCCACTGACAAAAGAAACTACTTCTTTGCGTCGTGTTTTCAGTTAAAAAAGACAGCGTTCTGTTTCAATCTCTTGTTCACAAAACCAGTGGCGTCACAAGGGGGGGGGTGGGGGGGGGGGCGGACCGCCCCGGTGCGGCTCAGGGGGTGTCGCGGCGGGCCGCGAGAGCGGGGGGGGGGGGGTAGTCGCGGTGGGCTACCGTCCCGGGTGCCGCTGACCCTCGTGACGCCACTGCACAAAACTAGATCAGGTAGCTCAGAGGTTGCAGTTTTGGCATTTATTCTCCAGAATGACTGTATTTCAATGTGGTTCATAGACTGGAACTGAGCGTTGCCTGTGCACTCGATTTGGGATTGTCATTATCAAATTCTTGACAAGCATTCCGGTAGTGGTTCGCGTCCACTCGCTGCTATGAAGCAATAGCCGAACACTAACAATGTCGTGTTACTCAACGCGTGTCCTGTGCTTTGCTAACCCCAACGCCTGTCCATGATAAACAATGGCCGCCTATAATTGGCTCCAGATTACGTGACCGTTTATTCTGGCTGCGAGTCAATGGGGCGAACGCCGTTTGTCTTTCTTGCAATTTCCCTGCCCTTGCATGCCACTGCGTGGACAGAAAAATTTAACGCGTATTTTATAAGGAATTTTGTTTAGTTATATCTGTTTATTAAGCCGGTGGTTAGTCAACCCCAATAGGTGTTCGGTGTATCAGCTGTAGATGAGCAATTTAGCCAGCGCGGTACGACGGCTAGCCTCGGAACCTTAGCATGCAACACGCAATAGTGATACATGACCGCATGCCGGTACCATGCCTACCCAGGTCGAAACGGGCAGGGGTATGGATTGAATTCATTCTCCCTAGAATGTATAGTAATAAAGGTGCGGGTTTCATTCTAAGCGGCATTTGCGGAAACTACAGAAATGGTTGCACCGCCCCTTTAAAGCAAAGCTCCGAAGCAAATAACCCAAAGTACCTTAACGGAAACCATTTCTCCTAATGTAAATTTTTCAACAACATACTAGCTGCCAGTGTTAATCGCAGCACATTTTGTGTTGTCGTCTCCTATTTTGTTCATGCTGTCATTCAATATTAGAAGCCCATCTGATTTTCGCATTACGTGTGCGATAATGAGGCGTGTTAGTGATTGGCGTTTCTTTTTCGTGTTGAGTAATTATGGGTGAAACGTTGAGATTTATTCGGCTGTTCTTTTTGTATGGCTGCTTTGCGTGACTTGATGTCATATGCACGTTTTATATTACTTCACTATATGATATTGATGTCTTCATCTCGGAGTTTTATTCAGAAGGTCAGCTGCCAGGTATCAATGCTGTTTGCACCTGCTA
Organism: Ixodes ricinus; assembly: GCA_037355805.1. NCBI lineage: Eukaryota > Metazoa > Arthropoda > Arachnida > Ixodida > Ixodidae > Ixodes > Ixodes ricinus. The sequence continues at coordinate 58,525 of JAZHYW010002472.1, read as the reverse complement.
ATTGCCAGTAGCACTGGTCAATTCTCCCGTCTCTGTAAACATAATAATAATTTTAAACAATTCACCGCCGGGAACACTGCCCAAATCAGTAATCGTTGCAATAGCATAGCGGGGTTGTTGACGCGAGCAACTCGCGGCTGTGCAAGGACGACATAGCCGACCATAAATCAAGAAATAAGAACTCGACAGTCGCGGCGAACCAGAAAAAATATGAACGAGACCACTGTTACAGTAGGGCTGGGCGCGCAGATACAAAATTTTATCCAGATTAATTACTATATTTTAATCGATTAATTAACCGTTTAATATGAGGTCTTAACTGCCAGGCATTATATCCAAAAAGGTATCTATTTTTGTTTGTATTTCTTTTGTTAATGGCTGTGTTTAAATATTTACACTAAAGGCAAAAAAAAAGAAAACTCAGGTTAACTATTTTAAACATAGAATATTCGATATTATTCATTTAAACTAATAATCACTCTGGATGACTGTCAAAAGGAATGCTATCGTACTTGAAAAAAAAAAGTGTTGTCTCCGGAATAAAATATGAACGACAATTTATAAACTAGGCCTCTTTCCTTTATCAGCGAATTTGAAATTCTTCCATCTACGAAACCAGTTTATTTACAGGTTAAAAAATTTATCGCGATTCAAGCATCAATCAAATAATCAGCCGGTTAATCGATTAATGTCCCAGTCATATGTAACTTATACACATTCATTGTTTAAGATAAAAGAGAACCCCTTGGCTATGACATGCACGCTCGTACTTCCACTTTCTCAAGCCTTGCCATCTCTTAATTCAAAATAGTGGTGAATATTTCCTTTTGATATTTTGTGTTCTTCATAAGGTAACAAAATACCACTTTCTTAAATTCGAAAGACGAGGCAATCGGCAAGGCGCGTAGAAAGATTGTTGGGGATGCCCCTACGAAGACTAGAGGTTTGGGCTACTGTACATTTAGCGATACAGCCACCAAGTGTTGCACTGATTAGGGCAAGGCAGGGGAGGCCGAATTAACAGACGAGCGGGTCGCCTGACAAGTCTCGACAACTAAACTTTATAGACGTTTTCTGCTTCCTGTCGTTCTCAGTCACGTGAGTATCCCGTATTTGGTATGCGGGACGAAAACAGAATAAAACATTTCAACCTGAGATACGCCAGAAAATACAGGCGAGGCAAAACAAGAATGTGTGACAATCACGCATTTTTCGTAAACACCTTCCAGCGGCGTGGAGATATCAAAACGATGTTTCACCGAATACCAGAGGTGACGATACTCAAGATGGCTGCGCCCTTGTTGAAAAGGTGTATACTGGAGCAATCTCAACGTTTCCGACGGAATGCGGCGAAGCGCGCGGCACCGCTCTTCATTGTTCCGCCACGCACGATGTCACCACCTTCGGCCACCGGAGCGAAAGGTGGCTGCACCGGATCGAGCTGAGGGTTGCGCCGAAGCAACACGCCATAACCAGGAGCAAGAGGAGTGCCGGAGGGTGAAAGGCTTCATGACCTCACGAAGTGGGAGGTCACCAATTCAGCTGAGCGCTTCAAGATACAAAAAATGAAGCGGCTTTCGAAGCTTCCCGTATGGATTGCTCCATCTCGCAGAGAACTGTGAACTTGAACATTTTTGCACAGATTTCGCCATGCGTGTACCGATTGTGAATATATATAAACCCAGAATACAATAATCAAAAATACGCGAATGTTTGGTGTACCAGAAACAATTTCAGCTAATATGTATTTATGTGTTCAAATTTGTTTAAATTAATTTGTGTGTTCACTCCGTGCCATAACTGGGCGAATGAGCTACACTTTAAACCTGAAAATAAAAATAACTTCGAATTCAACGTGCAATGCAAGCGAAAGACGACGTTCATAACTATTTTATGCATGTTACCACACAATTTCGAAACTCTTCATCAAAGCCGTTATTCAGAGCTACATGATGGTTTGTTCCACGTAGTGAGTAGAAGCTGTAGGCCATACACCTAAGCAGGGGACGCATAAGGTCGTCCAGGTGGCGCAGAAGTAGGACATCAGGCTGCAGAAGGACAGGTTCTGGTCTAAATTCCTGGTGTAGAAGGATTATAATTAGTTGTAGGCAAGTTTATAAAAAACATTTTTTTATTTTTTTATTTTTTTATGGTGCAGCGGTAAACACACCGATTTTGTTGGCATGCCTTGCCATGGGGATAGACTCTGACAAATTTATGGGGTTAGGATTTTTCCGTTCTGAACCATTTCATGTTTTGAAAATCTATCTGCGATGCCTCCAGAGTACAGCAGCACTATGGACGTAGAAAATGCATTATAGTGCTCCAATCACTGTAATTTTTGCATTGAAAAGTACGCTTTTACAAATACACGGCGAGTTCATTATTAACTAGAGGTATGTGCATATTTGAATTTCGAAGTTTGGAATTCGAATCGAATAATTATTGTCTGAATAATCCAACTCGACTTTCAGATTTCTAGTTTCTGAGTTTTCGAATAATTCTTTGCCTCGAATATTCGTACTGCTTGAGAAATTTCAAAGCTATTTAAGAACGCTGCTCACATATGGTGAAACGGTCCTCACAGGCCTGTGTTGGATTTAAACCAAACATGCATATACGCAGTATTCTTGAATAACGAACTGTTTCGACAGGAAGTAGTAAGTTGTCTTTAGCTCCTCGAAAGAATCAGCCATGCTCGGAGCTCCTTAGATGCATTCAACAAAAACCGCACAAAAGCAGGCGTGTCGGCACCTTAAATTAGAAGAATTTTATGAAACCTCCAGATAGTTCTGTGCGTTATGGGGGATCGGTGGCCGACTGCGTTAGCGCAACACAACGTTGAGCACGTGGAATGAAAGCTGGCGCTTCAGAACCCTGCGATCCTGTTTTTAATGCCCACTCCTGTCCGTTTCGATTTGGGTGAGCATCGTAGTGTCGGGAGGTCGTGTGTCACTACAGCGTGATGCGCGTTAAAACACACACACACACACACACACACTTACACACACACACACACACACACACACACACACACACACACACACACACACACACACACACACACACACACACACACACACACACACACACACACACACACACACACACACACACACACACACACACACACACACACACACACACACACACACACACACACACACACACACACACACACACACACACACCACACACACACACACACACACGCACGCACACACCGCACGCGCGCGCGCCCGCGCACACACACGCACACACACACACGCACACACACACACACACACACACACACACACACACACACACACACACACACACACACACACACACACACACACACACACACACACACACACACGCACACACGCACGCACGCACGCGCACATGAAAAGTGTAGCAGAGGTACTACACTGGCTCTTATCTACGGCGAAGACAGCATGCGGATGCCCATTGGGGCTCACCAACTTCGCGCTTTCTAAGCATACAAACAAGACAGTTATTATGGTGTGCTATAAACGTATTCGTTGGTTGTTTCGTACGAACTATGGTAAATGTTTAACAAAATAGGAACAGCGATAATTAAACCGACCTCATCTGCTAGGGAGTCGTTCCTCATGACGTCGAGGGACGTGCCAGGGCTAGGTGACGCAAGTCTTCACTCAATTCAAATGACAGAGTAATATCAGTTATTTCATCTACCACGCTGCATATCCACAGGTGGATGGGAGGACAAATCAAGCAGCTATATCTTAAGTTTGTTGTTTCAGTGAGGTTATTAACGCCGTCTTTATTCGTGCTAGCCTCTCTTCGCTTCCTGCGCCCTGAAGGATAATAAACATGATGAGTTTCGTTTCTAATCCATGGGGCCTTTTCTAGTTGTGAATTTTGCGAATAAATATTTTATTATTCAAATTAGATTTGAATATCAATATTTGTTTTCCCACTATTCCGCATTATCAGATTCTAATTGAATACGAGTGAACATTTTACTATTACTATTAACTATAAACATTTTGCACGTAAATGTGTTAATAGCAGAGGCGTGTCGCCTCTATTATTAACACATTTATGCAATCAAACGATATTTAATCATGTAAGAGCTAACAGTGCCACTAACCGTTTGATTTTTGAATCTAAAGTTAAATGCCATATTCGAAGGCGCCGGGTGTTAGTTGAGGTTATTTTGCAACAGAGACATGAGGACAACCAGCAGCAAGAAGTGCTCTTTTAATTGCCTTCGATACGAATGAGATGTAAAGTTGCAGATAAGTGACTGGCATCAAGTACAAGTCGCGGTCTGGAAAAAATTAAAAGTAACATGTAAAGCGACTTTATATGTAGAATCCGTGTTTCAGTAATTACTCACTGAATTAAATAAATGTTCTATTTGTGTTAAGATTTACAAAAGTCACTAACAAATTTTTGTCTATTTCTTGCTTACTTTTATTTGGTTACATCATTGAAGGTCTAGAAGTATCACGCACATCCGATATCTCGTTCAACAATACTCCCTTATAAAAAGGTGTTCAGGCTGTGCTTCATTGGCCTTACGTACAGTTCTTGGAGCTCGAACAGGTAATTTCAAATATTAAGTTATTTATTTACTCGCCTTCCCAAGCAGCACCAGAATTGACCAAGCATTGGCCAACGGCTGGCAATGGTCATTTGGCCAGTGGCCAGACGGTGGCCAAAGATTAGCCGATGACTGGCCTTTCTCTGGCCATTGGCCACTGGCCATTGGCCACTGGCCACTGGCCATCAGCCATCGCGGCCAAGCTATCCGCCAATAATTGGCCACTCTTTGGCCGCTGGCCGCAAGACCATCCCCGGCCATTGGCCATTGCCTGGCCAAAATCTGTGCTGCGTGAGGTTAATGCGCAGAGTTAGCGGTGCGCAAGGCAGCAGCACCGACGCAATGCATAATTTTTAGGCACTCGAGCATTTTATCAATAGCATATATTGTAAACGACTAAATTTTCGCGAGGACCTCAATTTTTCGCGAGTTTCGGGAATCGCCGACAAACGCGAAAAATACGTCCCGCGAACAATTCGGGCAATATGTGAACGCCACGGAAGCTACACTCGATTCGCGAAAATTCGAGCTCGCGAAATAATTTCAAATTTTCAGCTTTGGCCCGATTCCCGAAAATTTGAGCCCGCGAAAATTGAGTCGTTTACAGTATTTTGGGGTTGATATAAAATATCCGCCAATGATTCCGGAAAACAGTCACATAAACAGCATGAGGTTGCATCCCAAAAAATCTTTCCCGATGTGTAAACCACCAGAAAAAAAAGTGCAAAAACGTTAAAGAGAATTCAAGGAGTGTTCCAATTAAAAGCCGATTAGCAATACACCACAGCCAGAAAGGGAAAACAAATATATGTAATTTGTTGTAATCTTCCAAGCGTACAATTTGCTTTTGAGCCTACATCGTTATTTCCGCCACTGTCTCAAGCAACTGAAGAGCACGAAACGAACGCAATATAAAAGAACTCCTGGGAGGGGGGAGGGGAGGGGAGGGGGGGGGGGGGGGGGGGGACATATCAGAACTTTGCCCCTTTCGCAGGTTGCCCACCTACACAGCACCTCCCCTTTTTCTTGCTGGAACGAATTCGGTCTTACTCTTACCCTAGTTTTCCCCTGGGGGAGTAATTAGTGTCCCTTCGGCCGCCCTCCGTCATCACTTCCTACTCTCTTTCCCGAACGCTCCTCGTCTTGTATGTTTGTATGTTATATGCTTGCGTCGCGTTGGGTACCATCCTCGCTTGTGTCGCTCCAGCCCGTAGTATGTGCTGCTCTTTCTTTCTGCCGAAGCACGTGGTAACGTTTTTACGCGAGAGGAAATAGGTCCGTTGGAATACCGAGGCGGTCCCGAATTGAAGGAGGATAATGAGGAGAGTGAGACAGAAATAGAGAGAGAACGAGGGAGAGAAGGAAGGAAACAGAAAAAGGTAGAGGGTGAGAACAATCTGGGGAAGGAAAATGAACGATGAGAGCGTCTCATTCGGAAAAAGAATATTGGGAAGCAAAAAAAGAAAAAAAAACCCGAGCGAGAAAAGGGAATAAGTGCGTGAAAGATCCCGGTGGAATGAGGAAAAGAGAGGGAGGGAGGACGAGCATTAGCGGCTTGGCTTCACTTGCCTCCTCCGACTGCCATTAAGAGGCTCGCAATGAGGGTAACTGCTCTGTGATGACGGATAAACGTAGGTCCCAGACCAAGATTAATATGGACGGCTGGGGTCGCTGCGCTCGTGTTTCTAGATTTAAAAAAAAAAAAACAGCGAGGAAGACAAATTTTTTTCCAGCTTTTTGTGTTTTCCAGGATGTAAAGTCTAAGTGAGGCTTCATTACACGTTGCCGCGCAAATTTTTGTTTCTGTGTTATTCTTAGTTTTGATTGTGCGTCGATAGCTTGGCATAAAAAAAGGGAAGCCGGGGATAGCCTGACTAAACCAATTATAACGTTTTTTGCTGAACAATTTCGGAGGCTTTTAAAAATGTAAAGAATGTGAAAGAAGCCCAGTTTTATAAATGTTGTGTAAGGACTCATTGATGGAGCAAAAATATGACACAAACTTATACACTTCAAATTGTGAAATTCGAACCAGTAGTATATCCGTAAGGAGAAGGAAGACTCGCATCCACCCCTATGGCTTCTGCGATTGTAGAAATTAGTCACATACATTCTACAAACTGAAATACCTATATTTATAAGCATCATGCATTGTATAAAATTCAACAAATATATTATTACATATGACTTAGGACATGCGAAGAAAAACTGGACTAAAGGGATGCGTTTCGACACATCGGAAAACAAATCTACTAAATAGCTATCACCTTGATAATTTTGATATATAAACCTTTTCAGGTAAAGCTTCGTGAAGTGTGACAAAAGCGTGGAAACAATTTTTGTTATTTATTTCTTTTGTGCTATTGTATATATACTTAACCTTCCTTCGTGTAGCAATACAATCGGCTGATGATCAGTCAAGATGATTGTACAATGTTTTTCATCACCTCCTCTCTTCCTATTCCTTCTTGTTTGTCTTATTTTTATGATAAATATTATTAATAGTAATATTAATATTAATAATGATATTAATAAGAAGGATAGTAATAACAATATTATTAGTAATAATAAAAAGACATGCAATGCTTTCACTTAATTACATGTAAATATTCGAAGCATACGAAAGCACTGAGGTGAATTTCAGCTGGTCATTGATTCTGTCCGTTCATTAGCTGACGTGTTCGTGCGGACGGAAATTAATGATGAGGATGTAGGACAATTTTCTTTGCCGGGATTTAATAGCACTTTTTAAAGAAATAGCCTGTAATCGAGGATGTCGGTTGCGGCATAACTCCAGCCTAAATGCGCGAATTCAGAATCGTGCGGAACAGGGTTCACGCGCTAATTCCTTCGGCTAAAAGTCTGAAACTTCCAGCAACGTTCTCAGAGTGTATATCTTACTCATTCAAAACCCGGTCGTTAATCAACGAGTTAGGTGGAGCCTGCATTCCCGCGTGTACCAAATTTCGATGGCACCTTTGAACCTAATTGATTGGCCACGGCTATTAATTTTAACAATGTCTTTGCCGCGATCTCAAACACAGCTGGACAAACTGCCCTATCATCCTTTTTCTCTTCCCACACGAAATTCACCTTTAGCGTTTCATCCTCAAATGAAAATTCAAGACTTGCAATAAATACTCTTAAACCAAACCAATCAAATCACGATGTTATAATGGGATATGTCTTAGCCATATCCGAAGGAATATTAAGTATATACAATATACACTTTTAATACCGTTCAACACAATATTTGAGTTGTGTTCCATACCCATCAAATTTTCACGCACCCATACAATTGCAACCGGTCATTGCTAAACCTCTATTCAAGGAAGGCCAACGTGGTCATCTCGAAACCTATTCGCCAATATCTGTTTCACCATGCCTCGATAAAATGTTGAAAACCATTTATTGACTCAGGCCTGTAATTTATGACCACATAAGCAAAATTGTTGAAGCGTTTTTCCAATACCTTGGAATACGATGCCGCCTTACAATAAAGTAGGATAACATGTCTCCCTTCCTTACACTCTGTTGTTCATTTTGTCGTTTCCAGTTAGAATACGCGTGAGTTGTGTGGAAAGACATTTGCCAAGTTAACTCGGTAAGGAGTGAACGCTTGCAAAGAAAGTGCATCTCACTTTCAAATGTCGCTTTTAATGATCATGAGCATCACCTGACCTATGAGTCTGTGTTGGGAAAGGCGAACTTACATGCCTTACATTAGAGGTCAAAAGAAAGAAGACTTGTTGTTCCTTTTCAACACTCTTCACGGTTTCATTTATTCTTGAGGTATATTGTGAAAGTGTGTGTTAGGGCCCCGCGAGTGGCTACACCGTTCAAATCGGCATTTTCCTCTGCTGGGATTCTTACGACAGCCTAACCCAATATTTAGACTATTAAAGTACCATGGCTGATGCACCGATCCACCGAATTTTTGAAATCCTCCTGTCAGAAGTATGATAAACAAATTGAACTCCCGTTCTAGTCAATACGGAGATAAGCAACATGAACTGTGCGAACTCATACCCTAAGTTGTTTTTCCTCTACAATTTATTTTTTATGTATAAAGTATATTTGGTTTATGGTGCTGACAAGCACTGAAATAGCAATTTATCATTTTTCCAAACAAGCCCATTGCCTAATGTTTTGGGCTTCCATACTTTGTGGTATATGCCCTAAAATTTAGTACTGTCAATTAGATAGATCATTTTTTTTCTTACATTCATGCCGTGCACTATCGGGCGGTGTTTCATAATCGGCGCGCAACTGTGTAAATATGAAGGCATTGTAAATATACTTGCTGTGTTTTTGTCCAGGTGTTTTCAATGTAGGCGTAATTTGTAGTACTTCCGTAAAGTTTGGTCCGCCAGCACCGAGACCGTACGGTTGTTCCTGGGCACCCAGTAAAATAGGTTCTTGATTCTTGATTTTGAATTATTAATATTATTTTTCTCATTACAAGCCTTTCATCTGAGGTTGGCTTCTGTACTTATATAACCGTAAGCGCTGAAGCTCCATCTATATATTACCTTATTCTGGCATTGTGAGGTTTTTTTTATTTCACGATAGTCAATGTTTTGCTGCCGCATTATGGTTTACGCAATATTGTCACAAATGGCAAATGATGATGCGACGAAACACTGAAGCAAACTAAAGGTGTCATAGGGTGAACCAGTACCCACACAAAATCATAATGAGCGGAAGATAAAAGGCGTCGATGGAGGCTCCACGGCAGGGTAAAGCGCAGGCTGACTTGTATGTCGCGACGCAGCTTCTTTTAAGACTTCCTAGAGCCTAGTATATTGTGCCTCGATCACTCGAATTATACTGTCTGAACTAGGGTGACCATATTGCTCAAGGTAGAAAACGGGACATCCCAGCGGAAAAGGGGGGCGTACTAAAATTTGAGGTTGGGAGAAAAAATTTAGTGAAATTCTACATGCCTGTTATATCTACATATTCTTCGTTCGTGCGATATCCAGTAACTAGAAATATATATTTCTACACATGTTTTCGCGAGAAAATGTGTTTGTGGGCAAAGAACACTTCGATTTTACTCTCTGGGTAAATATTTTAAAGTACCTACGGTTATTTTTGTAACATATGCTTGTAACGAACAGGCATAGTTTTGGTTGCTTCTACTCACTTGGTGCCAATTTCGAAATAATTACTCCTGCGAAAATGGGGCGCTGATTCTATATTGGGATAAAAAGACGGGACGGCAGAAATGGACCTCCAAGATCGCGACTGTCCCGGCCAAAACAGGACGTCTGGTCATCCTAGTCTGAACATGAACAACCTAGGCGGCTCTTCAACCTTCTCCAATGTTCACTAGCATGAACAAAGGCAAAATGACATTCAGTGCCGAGGAATCGAACCCGAACCTCCTGCGTGTGAGCGCTGCGCGCTGCCGACTCAGCTACGAGAGTTTTCGGAAAGCAGCTCTTAGGCGCCTGTTTCCGACTTGAGCGGCGTCGCCGTCGGCGTCGGCGCGACCGCGCGTTGCATTTTAGGTAAATATTCCCTTTAGGTTTAGCGAAAAAAATTTCTCCGCTAAATTTAGCGGAGAGATCATCCCGCTATAATTAGCGATAAAAATCCCATTAACTTTTCTGGAAAAAATTCCCCGCTAAATTAGCGGAATAGTTTCTTAGCCAAATTCAGGTGAAATGTTTTAATGTAAAGTTGAGGAACACTTTTCCTCTAAATTTAGCGGGAAAAAAATTCTCCCCAGATTTAGAGGAAAAACATCGCCGTTAAATTAAGCGGGAAAATTGTCCCGCTAAATTTATCGAATAAATATCCCAAAGAAATTTAGCGGCGAAATTTCCACACGAAATTTAGCGAAAATGTTCCCCGCCAAATTTAGAGAAAACATTTTCGCAGTAAATTTCCCAGAAAATTTTCCTCTAAATTTAGCAGAAAGTTTTTCCGTGAAATATAGTAGGAAATTAATTTCCCTCTATATTGAGCAGAAAAGAATCGCCGCTAATTTTAGCAAAAAAGTTCCCGCTAGATTTAAAAAACATTTTCCTCCAAAATTTAGCGGAAACATTTCCCCTAAATCTAGCGAAAAATGATCCCCCTAAATTTAGCAGAATGTAACCTTTGCGCTAAATTTAGCAGGGATTTTCCTTGCTAAATTTAGCGGGAAATTTAGCGAAAAGATCCCGCGAAATAGGAGGGGATAGAGGCGAAGGGGAGGGTACGGAGGGAGGAGAAGCGTATTCTCCCCTCCGAACCCTCCCCCTTTTCCACCTCAAGAGCTGCGCTGTGATTCGGCATTACAGAGAATTGTAAACATCTTCCATTTTTTTTTATTTATTGCCGGAGAAAAGCACAAGTACCTACACGACACACTAATACAAGGAAAGGTATAAGGATGCCAGCCAGCCTTTAGCGAACATCATGGGGTTAAACTTTTTCCACTGTCAAGAGCCGCTGAATACGCAGCAGCCACCCAAAGTCAGTTTCGTTGGAACTTGCAAACTTTAAATGGTAACTGCAAAAAGATATAAAACGTGTATTTTAAACAGCCTTAATTGGGACATGCATGTCCCAACACAATTTTTCCGCCAAAAACAAAATTTTTTTACAGCAATATTTATAGCGCGAGACTGATTTTTAGTTTGCGGCTATTTCGTCCGTTTTGAAATCGCGCGCCACAAAGTTGGTATTACACGTCGCGTACCGGCTTGCAATACGTCACGGAGTGACGTATAACCAGCCACTCCACGAGCGTCAGAAAAGAGCGGGAGTTTAAATGTGGAGAAGTTGTGACTCCGACTAAATTACGTCTTGCGGCGTAAATATTGCTGAGAAACATTTTGTTATTCGCGGAAGCTTTGTTTTGTGACATGCTTGTCCCACCATAGGCTGTTTAAAAACACTTTTTTTTTTGCAGTTACCGTTGAACAAATGACATAATACTTTCTCGAAAGTATTGCCGTACCTCGCGCATTTGTGTCAGCATGGCGCACGGCCATCCGAGATCTCCAGATTCCATGCAAACAGAATAACATTACAAAATTATACGGTACACCGCCCTTGTTTCCGACAGGCAGGCACCTGATCCCGTGTGGATCTAGCGGTAAATCATTTTCAGGCTGCATTGGAGGATGTCCAACAAAGAGACGGCATTCCAGCACTCCAGAAACACATGTTCAACTGTCTCCGGCTTTTTACAGACGAAACAGTTAACTCCTCCGGGAACGAACAGGTCGTTCTCCGCAATCCATGTCTTTACTGGCAGAGTACCGGTGTGCACTTTAAAGAAAAAATTCTTGACACAAGGACACACTTGCACTCATTTTACCCTTTTTAAAACCTCCAGGCCTGTGCCTTAGGAGAACAAAACTCTGTACATAGGGGAGGAAAAACAACATCACAAACAACTTTATACAATCTTTTGCGTGCCACTTCACTCGAAGTATCCCAGAGAAGAAAAAGGATGATGAAAATCGGCATAACGCCACTAACTCTTTGAAATACGCACAACTGCCCCTGGCTCACATGACGAAGAAACTATAGACTCTGGCGAAGCCTTCCCAACCCTTAGTTGGCACACAGTTCACAAAACCGGTCACTTGTATCACGAAAAAATATAAAACGATCTACTCCCTGACGCAAAAGCAGGCGCGACAAGCCTAGTCCTCCCTCGCGGACACGCCGAAAATGATTAATTCTAGTCCTTTATTCCCAAGAGACGCAACGAACAAATACTACGTAAACGCGAAGCAATTTGTGTACATTCACTGGAGAGCAATGTAACACATGCAGCGCGTACCAGAGCTTGCTCACAAGAGACAAATGGCAAACTGTGGCACGCAACAATAATAGAAAAAACACTCCCTCTCTACTTTTCCGCTTTGTCACTGAGCTCCAATAACGTACTGCGCCAGTATGGCTCGTTATCGCATTAATAGTCCAGCGGCACACCCAAATACTTTACTGGAGTGTATACCTTTTAATATTCGAAGACGCTTGGCGTTGAAACCCACTCCCCATGCCAAAAACCGAGACTACATGTCCCAGTTCACTGCGCTCCCATTGTCATTACAGAACCACTTGACTATACTAAACGATTCGAATATGCTTTCAAGGTTTACAGAAAACAAGGCAATATCATCCGCGTAGCCAAAACGCGGAATTCGGATGAACGTAGTTTAAATTCACTTATTCTACCCTTTCTGGAAAAAGTTAAACAAAGCATTAACGAAAATGAATGGATGATATAGGACATCTTTGGCGCGCAGAACGCTACGCTGGAATACGTTTTCCGACTGATTATTTACTATAATGCTAACGTAAAGCCACTCTACGTCATGCGAACTCCTTCCTGTATAACCGATCCTACTTTGACGTGACCAAAAAAAGCTAAAATAACGTTATGTGATTCACGATGAAAAGCTTTCTCGAGATCCCCTGGAGCATGGTAACGTGAGAACGCATGGCGTCGCAACACTCGAGGAAACACCTCGCTCTGTGAGTATTCGGAAAAAATTATCCTACCCTTTATCCCGCACGTTTGGTGAGGACCAACTAGTTTACTCTTCTTGCTAAAGTTTTCATGAGGATTTTGTAGTCAACGCTGGTCAGGACACTCGGCTTCGTAAGCGCGCGGCAATGCAGTTATGCACAATTCCTGAGGAGGTTTACAAACATAACTTGTTATTTAATGTTGAAGTTCGCTAAGCCGAATTTCGTAGGCTACGTTTATATGACAAGAAACATCAAAATAATTTATTTTCTTTATTTAATACGGATGAATATATAACTTTGAACCTGTTGTTATATTCTAGTTTACATTCTGGAAAGCGGGCTTTCCATTTTGTCTAAATGTGCTTTCATTGGATGTCTCGCAGTTTTCTTACAGCGAGATGGTGAGATGTAACGCTTAATGATAAGTTCACTTATGGCAGACCTCTTTTAAAGTAGTGACAAAATTGCTGGGCGGGAAATATTTTCAGATGAAAAAGGACGGTGTAGGAAGGAGCAACTGAAATTTGATTTCTTTCTACATCTTGTGGTTTTGTATTTTATGCCTCCTAAAAATCAAGCTGCCACGTTTTTACATGGCAGAGTGTTTCTGCCAAGAACTTGGCTCTCAAATTCAGTTGTAACAGAATAAAAAAAATTATATCCCTGTCGATCACAGCATGAACTGACGTGGAAACGCAGAGATTTATTTTCACACTTCCTTTTAGAGACTTACGAAGAAACGTGAGCAAAATAGTATTATCACTGCTTCTCGAAAGAGCGTGATAACATCAAAATGACGAGTGATTAGGGTAAAGCCTGGCAAAAAGAGACACCGTGTTAAATAAAATGACCGACTCCGAGGCCCCTTCCACCGCTCGCGTTCGGAGCGACCACTATGCTTACGAACGAATGCAACCGCTCCGACTTCAACGACAACTGTACGCGACGGGTACGCACACATGGAACCGCATGCAACCAAACGAATCAACAGCCAATGAGAAACGAGCTTCAGCTCTTGCTCCTAACCAATAGTAAGCAACCCAGCTACGCTTACAAGCATGGCGGACGGTCGCTTGCAGGGTAGTGCATTAAAAAAAGAAATGATGCAGTACGCCGTCTTGCAGAATCACGACTTTAATACACGACTTTGCCAAAAGTACAACCCGCCACACGCCTTTTCTGCGATCGCAAAAGACGATGTAATTTTAGCAGCGATACAGCAACGTAGAAATATGTTCGTTATCAGATAGACGTTGCGAGCGTTCAGGTTGCTAACACTAATCACCTTTCGGGTGATGAAAACGCGTGAAAATTCGCATCCTTTATACGGTACGCACCAGTAATACCTTGAACCTGAGCACACGCATGGAATGCGCCAAAAAAGAAATCCGGGCGATGTTCGAGGACACGAATGCTACAAAAGCACCACTGTAGTACGAAATAAACAAACACGACGGCACGGGCGTTTCTGCTGTCTTGTGAGTGCCGCCACGAGATCGCCGCACGAGTAGGTGGATCTTCCACTTCTAGTACGTGCTGGGTTATCATAGCGACACACGACGAGTAATTCACAGTCAAGGATAGCGCTTTTACGGGGAACGATGAGAAGTTTCCACCACGCCGTCCACGTCGACGATCACCACCGACGCCATGTTTGCGGACTGAAGGAGCCTGGCACGACCGGCATGCAACGCGCGCGACCGAGCTCTCCTCGACCTGTGATTGGCCTGTCGCTCCCGTCGTTCCCGAACGTAAGAAAAAGTTCAGCCCGGCTCAACTCCTTGCGTTGCGAACGAACACGAACGAAACGACCGTTTGGCGCTTCGTTGCTATGGTAACGCGTCGTTCCAACCGGTTGCATTCGTTCGTAAAGGCCCATACGCACATTCGCGTTTGAACGCGTTTGAGTGCGTTGCGGCGTCCTTGCGGCCAGGAGCGGTCGCTTGCGGGGCGACACGCGCCTTCCCGCAACGCTTCGCAGCGCGACGCAAGCGAGTAGAGACTCGCTCAACTTTCCCAAGCGTTGCGGTGCGTTGCGGTCCGAAGCGTTGCGGTGACCAATCAGAAGCCGAGAGAGGAGAGGAGGGTGACGTGTTCGCTCGCGCCACTCGGCCGACTCGGCGAGACGTATCCGGTTCTGCGCTCGCAGAACTTGCTTTTCCGTTTTTGGGGAGCGGTGGGGAGTGTACTTCCAAGGCTGCGATGGTTCAAGCTTGACAAAACGTCGGGGAAGCCAGCGAGATTGTCCCAAGATCGAACACTTCGACGCTGTGGCTGTGCGCCGCCATGTTGCCTTGGATTTCGTTTCCTATTGGTGAGCCGCTAGCAACGATAGCGCGTTCTTATTGGCTCTTGACTGCGGTTGACTGCGTGTCAACGCAACTGTGCGTACAAGTTTGGCGCAAGCGCTCTTCGCAACGCAACGCGTCCGCTTGCCGCTACGGAACGCACCGCGCTCAAACGCGAATGTGCGTATGGGCCTTAAGCGTAGTGGTCGCTCCCAACGCAACTGTGTGAACGGGCCTTCAGTCGTTGCACCGGGAACGTCGAAAGTATACTCTGTGGGCCCCGTCGCAATATTCGCGAACCCTCACTTCACAAGCCGTGCACTGTATCCCCGCAAAACTGAATCTGTTTTGCTCCTTTGCGTTTTGCAAATCATATACTGACAGGCTGGCAGTTTGCAGAACGCTCGTGCTTTACTGACTTTTTCAGTGAACAAAGGCTATACAGACTATCGCCTTCACCATGAATAATCTTCCTACTCAGTTTAATTTGTTTTGCACTAAGCGTAAACCACAGCATATTGTTGTCCGAGAGCCCAAGAAGGGACTTCTTCATGCACACATATTATTCTCAACAGATTTGTTTTATAATTTTTGTGAATATATTTTTGCTGGTCAAAGAACCTAATTTTTGGATCCTAACAGGCTAACCGGCTTTTATCACTCACTTACTGTTTTCACATTAGTTCAGTTTTCTTGCACTGATTTGCACTGCGTCTTTAGATAACGGAGAGCTTTTGCTGCAGCGCGAATGGACTGACGCGGCTGATGCACACTTTCAACTGCTTTTCGTCATATTATTCTTTTTACCATCAAGCCGTTGAAGTTTTTCCTTTGTACGTTCGGATTTTCTTCGACAATAATAAAAATATATCTAACAAATAAACATTGAAAACGCCACGAACTAATCTTGCGCCTGTTAAAGGCAATATTGTTGCGTTTTGCCCTAGTATATGCTCTCATTTAAACAATTTTATTGCATTAATATAAACCTAGAGCGATACCTTTTTTCATGTGTTAGCTAACAAAACAGAAATAAAATAGGGGTTTAACCTGGTACAATAAGATTTCAAAACTCAGCTCCATGGCTCCAGAAAAATGACAGTGCAGAATGTAGGCACATTTGTATGGCTGGTACTAGCACGAATGACAACCGCGCATTTTTGTTTTCGTAAGCGTGTTTATACCAGTTGTTGCAGTTTGATACATAAAGTAAAGGGAACAACTGCCCGGACATGTCGGCTAGTTATCCAATTATTCATATTGCAAGATTCGGATATAGATGGAGCTAAACTGAAACTATCGCATTTAGCACAACTCAAAATCTGTGCCTTTTGGTTCACGCACATGCTGCGCCGCTTACCACGGGCACACCCTGGCGACCAGAAGCGAGCACTCGCACTGCAGAACCCAAACGTCAGGATTTCAACCCTTACCCTTGTCCACTTTGATCTGGATGAGCATTTCACTGATGTGCAGTCAGGCATCAGCGCTTCTTGATTCACGTTTCAAACCCCAAAATGCAGCAGTCGCGCTCCACTGGCGGAATTTCTCATCCACAGCGTGAACACTATGGCAGGCCGATATCGCCCTTTATTTATATCCAAAGTTTAATATTAGCCAATGTTTTACAAGCGCTTTTTCGGTATTTTGGATCACGCTACTTTTTTGCAGTTCTTACGTTAGCCTACTTTCGGTTTCCTGCAGTACTATGTGTGGCACCACCCTACGAAGGCTATTCAAAGGCCGTAACCAAAACCACAATAAAAAAAAAGAAACAAATAGTTCTGGATTGCAAAAAAGACAAGAGAGGGTGTCTCGAACAAGAGGGGAAAAAAAGAGAAAAGGCTATCAACAAAGGGGAAACGCTGAGTGGTACAGCAGCTGCTCGATATCCCAGGCTTTATTCCGAACGAGGACGGTGCTCATATTGGGCGCGGAGAAACAAAAAGACAATATTGCTGCGCTAGGGTCACCGTTCTTACCTTTCGGCAGGATTTGACCGAAGCTGATGCGAGGAACACAGGGGTATTCATTATCACTTATTCGAGAAGAACACGATACTGTTAAAACCGGTAGCCTGTTGCGCTGCGTCTCACGCAAACACGCAGACAAACGCACCCGCACACATTCGCGACGCGGCCTCAAAACTAAACAAACGGGCAGCTGCGAGGAGAAAAAGGCAAATTTCGCTTGCTTCGTGTCTTTGCATCGCTTTTATAATGAAGCGTCTGTTTACGGAAACGAAGGGAGCTTATTTCAAAGCAAATCCTGAGTAACGATGGTTCTGTTGGGTATTCGTCCGCGTTTGTTTGGTTAAATTGGCTCTGTCAGTGGCGTGCAGCATTGTCGAGTGGATAGCTTGTGGAAATTCGGTAACCGAATTTAGTTTGAGTGTTCTGCGTGAACGCATTTCCAGTTCTCGTTTCAAACGTTCTGTACTGGGACTCTTTTTTGCTTGTCATTTGCTCAGCCTGAATTTCAGAGCGCATGAATAATTTAAAGAAGAAAACTCTCTTTCGAGCTGGATTGTTCCGCGTCGAATGGTTCCGGTTCGAGATAATTTAAACTTTGCGTGAGCCTTGGATATTCCCAACGACGAAGCAAGAAACACATCCGCGTTGCTCCAACCCACGTAGCATATGAAAGCGGGCCCACATGGACCCAACGTGGGAAAATTGGGCTGGGGAATCCCCTGCTATACCCCCATAAACCCCACGTCGGTGTGGCGTGGCCATGCCCAACTCGGGCTGCCCGTGCTGTACTTCCGTGTGCCCCTCCTTGGTTACGCGGGGTGAAAGCCTGGTTGTGAGCAAAGAGAGGGCGAGGCCACTTCGGCTGCCGACGCAGTACACACGTGGGTGCCACCTCGGTTACACGTGGGCATGCCCAACTTGGGCTGCCCGCGCAATGCCCCCTCGGTCCCATCACGGCTATGCGGGGGAAGTGTTAGCACCGACGTGGGCTCTACTGGGGCAACGTTCGGGTATGTCCAACTTTGGTCTCACATGCAATGCATCTTCTGGGGGCGCTTCGGCTGTACGAGTGCAAGGTTAGCATAGATGTGGGTACCAAAGAGGCCAAGCGTGTGCATGCCCAACTTGGATTGCCTATGCAACTACCAAAATTGTACTTTCCGCTGATATGGAAACTATTTGGTTCACGTCCTGAAAATATATAACGGAAGACCTTCTAAGTTTGATACCTAATCCCCGAGGATTTCGATTCAAAGCTCGAGAGATAAATTTTAGGTTTTACTTTATTACTCACTACTCAGTGTGCATGTAGATAGAGAGAGAGGGAATAAACATATTTATTCAGAAAAACAATATGGGAGGAGTCTTCAGCCTCTGGCGCTTTAAACTTTTCCTGCTTCTATTGCCCTCAAAGACAAGCACGTGCTGGTCATCTGGTTCAAGCTGGTCTTGGATCTCTCTCAATGCTCGTAGGAATAATAGAAAGGATTAGTCCAGTGTAGGAGGTTTTGGGTTCAACCCCTTACCATAAAAACGGGGGTCCCGGTGGCTCCACAGAAGCGACATAGCGAGGACGAAGGGAGGCGGACAAGGTATTGCATTTCGAGGGATGGGGGAAGGTGTTTGTATGAAGGGCACAGATATGTCGTTCCTCCGCTTTGAATAGTTGTTTATGCGCGGGTGGCTAGGCGAGTCGTTCTAACCTATAGTGCTGCGCGATCTCTTGGTATGTGATTCATGGGATCGGCGTCTCCTGCTCTGTTCCCGGAGCCCGGAAGGACAGCTGTCGGGCCAAGAGATGGGCAGTTCCGTTGCCTGGTGCGCCAGAATGGGCTGGTTTGCCTATGATCTTGATATGGATCATATGGAAGTGCCGACGGACCTTGGGAAAATAGGGAGTTTTAGTGACCATGTTGAATTAACCTGAGACTGGGGTAGAGAAGAAACATCAAAACGAAGAAGGGACAGAAAACAGACAGGACGACGTCTCAAACTCAGCTAACTGGTTTATTTAGTCCACCTCCTTATATAATCTCAATCTCAAGGTCATCTCCACCAACACAAAACGCAAAAGGACGAAGTCTATACAGTTCAAACGCCACAGTCTCATCACACAATGCAAGAACGTTGACAACCTTTACAGGTCGACGCGATAAGGCAACATCCATTGACCTTCAAACTTGAACAAAAGGATCTCTTCCCCTTCTATTCCAAACACCGTTCATACTTCTGAATCATAACTCGCCCTCTCCACATTAAAAAAAGAAAAAGAAAAAAAAACACACGCACACACTGAAACGGTAGTTGGGCCAATACACGTATAGAACCACACAAAGCAAAAGATCACAAGCAGTCACACTTCAAACAAGCTAAATAAAAAAGGAGAGAGATTACATTTTTAGATAGCCTTTTGAACTGCTTCCAAACTGTAGTGAAGCCTGACCTATGCAGTGAACCGTTTTTAGTGAACCGTTTTAGCACATCCGATGCGGTACGATGAGCCGTCCGGTAAGAACTGCGTATGTGAGATTCTTTCGCTGAAGCACATGCTCAGTTCGTACCTGACGGCCTATCGTACCGTATCAGATCTGCGAAAACGATTCACTAAAACTTTCTATTATATTTCCTGCTGTACAGTGGACTCTTCCGCACGAGAAGTTACGGCACGCTTGCAGCGAGTCAGTAATGATGCCTTCAGCTGTGGTTTGGGCGTTGGCGAGAGCGAAGGCCGCTTCCTCCACTTTAAGGGGTCATGTTTTGGTAGCGTTAAGCTGGTGACAAGTTGGTTGTGTTTGACGACTACGGGTGTCATTCCTCTTACGCCGGGATAGGAAGCCGCATCCGTGTATGCGGTGGCTGGTTCCTTACCGTAGCGTTTTTGTATGGCCTTGTCTCTCGCTTCCCTGCGCCCAGCATGATGTTCGGGGTGCATGTTGCGGGCTAGCGGTGGGGAGGAGAGTTGTCTCCTGACCTCGTGAGAGCAACTCATAATTTTTGAAGGGGCTGTGATCCTCGGTCGAGATAGGAGAATCTGCTTAGCTCCCGAGGCTCCTAGCACCAGTCTTTTGCTTGAAAGATGGTCTTGTATATGAGCTCGACGGCCGTGTTGTGCAGGCCGAGTTTTAACAGTTTCTCGGTGGCCGTGCTGACCGAAAGTGCAAGGGCCTGCTTATAAGCTTTTCGGATCATAGCATCTACCTCCTCGGTTTCTGCTTTGGTGAGGGGTACTATCCTGTATGGCGTAGGAAATTCGGGATGTTATGAATGCCTGGACCAGGCCGAAACGTGTCTACCTCGAATATTCTCCTCGTTTTGGTGGTTATACGTCGGATGTATGTCGGTGATTCGGTCGGTTGGGTGTTTAAGCTTATTTATGAGACGGGTTTTGGCACGGTCGGCCTGAAAGGACACACCAAGGATCTTAAGATACGGAGAGGAAACGATGGAGTGGCCCTCCATGAGGGCCATACCGTCGTGTGTCCCTCATATTTTTGTCGAGCACATTGGAGGCCTGCTTTCGTGAATACCAGCTGAACGTAGAGGAAAAGCGAAGGAGAGGAGAAAACAAAGAACCACACTGCTGGACTATCAACCTTTTAATAAAACTTCCTTTTCCTCGACACTATTCATAAATGTATCTTCTTCATCTGTCGGATCTTAGATCTTAGATAGAAAAACTTTCTTTTTCTCGACACTAACCGTAGAGTTAACCTCTTCTTCACCTGCCGGATCCCTTAGAAAAACTGTCTTTTTCTCTACACTTTTCGTAGAGGTAACTTCTTCTTCCTCTGTCGGATCTTGGCATTCAAATGCTCCCGACTTGGTTGATCCGAGGGGCCGCTCTCCGCAGATATATTTTTCTTTAGGAAAGAGCGCAACGGAGGCGGCACTTACGCATTCTCCACCACTCTTCTCAATGGCCAGCGACTCGAGGATCTCCCTCCCAAGCTGTTTTCAGTGTCGTGCGACGAAGGTGACGTTTGTGAAGTCGGGAGCACATTTGCATTCCCGACAATGTGCCGAAAGGTGGCCAGCCGACGTTAGTGCGGCTATAGAAGCTGCATGCTCTCTGGTGCGGTCATTTATACACCTCCCTATTTGCCCTGTGTAGCATTGCCACATGACATACGGACATTGTAGACAACTCCTTTTTTGCATTGGGCGTAGGGTGTTCGATGCGCTGTGCCGCAGGTGGTCGTCACGTTCTGGTCGGTCTCCCGGTTCACCCTACGGCACATGGCGTACGCCTTGTTGGGGGCTGAGCACACGACATAGATGCCTTGTCGGCCAGTGATGTTTTTTACTGGATTATGTCGCACTTGCTTGCAGAGCTTCTCACATATCGGTACGAGGAGAATACTCGAGTAACCGGAGTGCTGTAGTTTACAAAGCTGTCTTTGAAAGCTTCGCCCCACCTTATGAGGGCAGGACTTTTGTAGCGCCGAGACGAGGACTTTGGTGGCAAGCCCCCATTTTACATTTTTGGAATGCTCCGAGTTACTCGGAAGGACCCCTTTACATGAACGGGGTTCATACATCCAGCATACGTGGGAAGTTTGAAACTCCAATGAGAGATCCAGAAAACGTATGGATTTGTTTATGGGAAGTTCATTGGTAAAAGACAGTCCATTGCAGCTTTGCTCGAAGCTGCGCATGACCGCTTCTAAGCACCCGTTCCTCGCCTCGTCTGCATCAGAGTTGCAGAGTATGAGGAAGTCGTCAACATACCGAAAGATGGCCTCGATATGTTGATCTTTTAAGTGGTTTTGAATGTTCTTCCCGCATGCTGCTAGGTACCAATCGCTCAAGTATGGGGCCACTCGAGAACCTATGCACACCCCGCTTTTCTGTAAGAAGTGTTGTTTTTGGTGTACCACCTGAGCGATTTGTACCAAGGGATGTCGGCGATTCGGTGGGGAGTTTGGGCGAAGAGAGGAGGAACGGAGGCGAGCGGCGGTGCGGCAACTGTGGTCGCTTTAGAGGTGAAAAACTATCAATAGTACTATCGATAGTATCGATAGTTTCCAGAAATTTGACTATCAATAGTAAAAAATCTATTGATAGTACTATCGACAGTCGAATATCGAAACAATATCGATAGTACTATTGATAGTCGGCTATAGAAAAACTATGCATAGTCGACTATCGATAGTTCTGTGACACTATCGATAGTTTTGGAAAAACTATCGATAGTATCGAAAGTCAATTTATCAATAGTTTTGCATCACTACTTGAAGGGTCCCGACGGTCAAAGCTCCGACTCCACGACCCCGCCGAGATCACGTGTGCGGTCACGTGAGCATAGTTTCGGAATTCATTGAACTCACTCTCCCTCTGATGCGCCTTCTCCCTCATTTTCTCCGGGTTAATTTTCTTTCTTTTGCCAGAAAGCAAATATAAAGAATCGCGTAAAGGTTGCAGTGAGGGCTTTGTATGTTGCCTACTCGTGGTTACAGTTACGACCCTCCGATTGCCTGACTGTACATAGGCCCTGCTATGTCCAGAGCGGGAATTATCCCTTTGTTATATAGGAAAGCGAAACGATTGCTGTTTGGGTTTGCCGCTCCCCCTTCGTTGCAGCGACCAGAGTTACTGGTGGTCTGTGACTACGCGGAGCAGGTTCCCGTACACGTACGGCCGAAACCTTTAGACTGCCAAGACAACCGCACGACTTTATTATTTTGTCGTCTAGTCATTTCTCTCCGACTTGGAATTGCGTAGTCGATGACTCGCTCGGTGGCTTCTTGCACTTGATTGTGTACCGCACCAAGTCCTGCGTTACGAGCGTCCGTGTAAATCACGGTTTCCTCGCCCTGATCGAAGTTTCCAAGAACAGGAGTATGGAGTTTCCGCTTGAGCTCGTCAAATGCCTGCTGCTGCTCCTTGGCCAATTCGAACTTCTCTGCGTCCTTCGCGGGTTTGTGATCGGTGCGGAAATCCTTGCGAAATCTCGAACGAAGCGCCGATTGTAGGCGAATAATCCAAGCAATCTTCAGACGGCCTTCTTTTCTGTCGGCGCTGGAAATGCAGCGACAACGCGAGTTTTCTTTGGGTCTGAGCGAACACAATCGATGCTAACAACGTGGTCTAGGAGCTTCAGTTAGTCAAAGGGGAACCGACACGTTGATGGCTTGAGGGTCACTCCGGAGCCCTGTATGAATTGGAGAACCACCCGGAGTCCTCGCAAGTGCTGGTCGAAGTCGCTTGAAAACTTTATGACGTCGTCAAGATAGACGAGACAGCTCTGCAATTTCAGCCCCACCAGCACGGTGTCCATGACACTCTGGGAAGTTGCTGGTGCCGTGCATAGACCGACGGGCAATGACCTTCAACTCGTGCATTTCATCCGGCGTGACGAAGGCTGTCTTCTCTCGGTCCCGCTTGTCAACGTCGCTCTGCCAGTAGCCACTCTTCAAGTCCATCGACGATAATTATTGGGACTGGTGCAGCTGGTTTAGTGGGTCGTCGACAGAGCGCCGCGGATTCACGTATTTCTTCGTCACCGCTTTATGCCGACGGTAGTCTAAGCAGAATCGAAGCGTTCCGTCCTTCTTTTTAACCAGTACGTCTGCAGATGCTCAAGGACCACTTGAAGTCTGGATTATGTCGCCGATCAACGTATCTTCAGCTAGCTCCTGCATGACCTTTCTTTCCTTTACGGATGATCTGTAGGCAGGCACGTAGCCAGGGGAGGCCCATGGTGCCCGGCCCCCTTCCCTCCCGAAATCTTTCAATTTGCTGGAACCTCCTCTTCCCCCCTCCCCCTCATGCAGCATTTTGTCATGGGCTGCCCCCCCCCCCCCCCCGAACCAAAATCCTGGCTACGTGCCTGTCTGTAGGGCAATCGATACACGGAGAATGCGTCGTGCTCGGTAACGATGCGGTGCTTCGCAACCGCGGTTTGGCGCACCATCTACGCACCTAGCAGCTGCATTCGAAATGTCACGAAATGACAAATAATAAGGTGACGAAAACTAAAGCAGACTAAATGGTTATTGGGGCGAGCTGGCACCAAAAGAAAATAGAAAAAGGCTAGCGTCACTTTGTCAATGGTGGCGTAAGAGCATAATCGTGGGCTGAGCGAGACTGACTTGCACGGCGCGGCACAGCTTCTTTTAAGCCTTCGATGGGGACCTAGATTATTCTGCATCGATCCTTTTCGAACAATACAATACGAACATGACCAGTCTAGACGATTTTCCAGCCTTCTCGAATCTTCTACTTTCATAAAGAAAGATAAAACGAGACGCAGCGCAAGGGATCTGACCAAGCCACCTACATGTGAGGCAAACGCTCTGCCAACCTGTTTGCGTAAGATTTTTTTTCAATTTTTAGCGCAGTTTTTAGGTGCTTGTTTCCATGTTTTGCGGGCTGACGTCGGCGCGGGCATAACCACGCTAAATTGAGCGGGAATATTGACGTCACGTGACCTCAACACCAATACAATTCTTTGCCAAATTTAGCTCGTAAATTCAGCTCCTCCTCTAGATATAGAGGAAAAATGCAGTTTGTCCACTAGATTTAACGGGATAATTGACGTCACGTGTCCACGACACCAATTCCATTGCCCGCTAAATTTATCGAGCAATCGAAATGGTGTTGAAATAACGTGTCGTCGATTCTCCCGCTAAACGTAGCGGAGGAACTGAATTTGTTCATTGGTGACGTGATATCAAGTCATGTGTTGTCATTTTACTAGCTACATTTAGCGAAGAAATTGAACTGGAGGAGGAGGGGATGATGCAGGAGGAGGACCGCTTAACGGAGGAGGAGAAGGGGCACCCACTCCTTCGTACCCTCTCCTCCACCTCCTCAATAGCTGCGCTCTAATTTCGCATTAGGGAGACTTGTAAACGTCTTTTTCTTACCTTGATATCATGATGCATTACAAAAACAAGATGAAAAAAATACTGAATGAATACAAAAGACAGGCACACTGGTCTAACAAGGACAAGTGAGGTTAAAAGGTCCCCGACAGTCTCTTGGCGGTGAATCGTAATGATTAAGGTCAAAAGGCTCGTTTGCCTGCGAAATCGTCCAAAACTGGCAACCACTCAATGTCACTCTTTCTTTCCTTCTCTCTTTCTTTTTTCTTTCTTTCTTTATTTGTTTTCCTCCGGCAGAGCCCGAAAGAAAGGCAAGTGCAAAGGGCTAAAAATGAAAGCCGTTTAAAACTCCCTGTAACACCGAATTAGAGCGCAGCTCTTGAGGAGGAGGAGGGAAGGCACGGGGGGGGGTCACGTGACCTCGGGGAGGGGGAAACGTCACGTGGCGGGGGGGGGGGTCACGTGACCTCAAGGAGGGGGATTTTCCTTGCTAAATTTAGCCGGGAGAATTTTCCACTAAATTTAGCGGGGAAAATTTTCCGCTAAATTTAGCGGGGAAAATATCCCGATAGATTTAGCGGGGAAAATTTTCCGCTAGATTTAGCGGGGAAAATTTCCCGCTAGATTTAGCGCGGAAAATTTTCCGCTAGATTTAGCGAAGAAAATTTTCCGCTAGATTTAGCGGGGGAAATTTTCCGCTAGCTTTAGCGGGGAAATTTACCCATCATGCACCGCGCGGTTACGCCTACGGCGACGGCGACGCCGACGGCCGTCGGCGACGCCGCTCAGCCGGAAACGGGCGCCTAAGAGCTGGGCTCTAAAAAGCCTGATGTGGCACCGGTCCCTTACAGTCCACGCATAAAACATAACATCGGAAATGCATCCCATCTAACAAAATAATGCAACATCATAAAACCTTTTACAGAACTGAGACAACACAGGCATAACACAAATTCAACAATAAATGCAACAATAAAAGCCATCTATATAAGAATAAAAATGCGTACTGAATGCAAAAAAAAAACAACACGAGAATACAGATCAATAATCAAAATAAAAAGAAAATAAAAGTCATCTAAGGAGCACACAAATAACAAGCCTCATTGTCGCTCACTTTACGGAAACTGAACAGTACATACTCCAAAAGAATATAACAAGGCGAGTCATGCACATCAAATAAAAAAGGATGTCTTTGAGAAAAAAAAAGTAAAATACAATGTTTTATTGTGATTAGGAAGCTTAGACAAATTTTATATCGCAGCCTACCAGTTGTGCTCTACATTATCTTTTAAATAAATGGAAACGATTTTGCATAGTTCATAGAGGGCATTGCTATTTAATAGACAAATTGATTGATAGTGTATAATCTATGCTTTCCGTAATTTAAACATAAATCGTAACAAAAATTTGACGTATGAAAAAAGTGATGTTTACCCAAGAGAAGTATAACACATGGAGGACACACAATAACAAATGGAGGACATATAGCATATGGAGGACATACCATAACACATGGAGGACATATAACACATGGAGGACATACCATAAAGAACAAATCAAAAACAGTCGCTCTCGCGAAATTAGACAAGTCCGTTTTCACTCACTTCTCCGTAGCTGCCTTTAGTTTACCAGTTTCTTCAAGCCAGTATTCTGTGTTCTCATGATGATGTTCTAGGGCAACGCCCAGGTACGTATGGGGCACTTTTGATCACTTGATATTTCCAAAGAAATATGACGCATTCATCCAGTGGCCGTGCCACAGTCCCAAGCACTTCGACCAGTTTACCGCACATGCGGTGACATCACAAGAACGCCTCGCCACTTCCACTACCTCAGTGATGCTCTTTATCTGAGCAAGAAATGGCTATATCATCCGCGTATGACAATATCTTCACTTCATTCTGATTTAAAATAGATCCATTGATGCCTGTACATTAAAGTATGAAACTGCACAAAGGCTCTAAGTAAATTCCAAGAAAAGCAAGGGGGACAATGGGCATCCTCGCCGCACCGAAGAACGGACGTTTATCCGGCACGTAACATGTCTATTGTCAACAAGTATTGTTGAGCAGTTAGAATACGCCACTCTTACTCCCCTCAATAGAACCGAACCAACACCGATATATTCTAAATTACAAAAAATGATTTCAATGAACACACGACCAAAAGCCATTTCCAGGTCTAGCTGGATCATTGCTGTTTTCCGATATTCCGAGACAAAAGCTTCCAGTACACTTCTAGCGGTGTGTATATTTGAGCATATACTGCGTCCTTGAATTCCGCATGTCTGGTTTGGGCCTACTAGTTTTCTTATCGCGCTTTGCAGGCTCCTAGCCAGCACTTTCATTTATATTTTATAATCTACGTTTGCCAGTGTAATTGGCCTATAGTTGCTAGTCGCTCCGACGCTTAGCCGCGTCCTCACTTTTAGGAATTCGGACTGCATATGTACCCAAGAAAGAGGGTGATAATTCGTTAGCCAGATAGGATTGACAAAGGTTCGATGCAGGCAACGGCGTGATGCCCGGCTTAATTTTTTTTTATAAAAGACTGTGTTTAATTTATTTGGTCCCGGTGACTTACCTGTACTGAGCTCATCTATTTCTACGGCCTTGGTTATACGTATTGGTTCTTCCAAAAACTGTCCGATGACGTTGTTTAGCCTTGTCAGACTTGACAAGAATTCGGCCTAAAAACCATCGTGCCCTGGGTATTTTGTTCTGATATATTTTTTTATAATAATCAACAAACGCTTGCTGAAAAAGAATCGGATCACTTTTCACACTGCCATGGTATTTTATCTCCGCGATTTGACTTCCACTTGAATTATTTCTTTTTTTTTATCGCAAGCGCACGCTTAGTGGGTGCTTCTCCGATAAGCAACTTCCCGGCCTGAGCTCGGACAATCGCTCCTTTCTATTGCTCTTCGCCATTTTTTTTCAGTTTTGTTTTAATACTGTTTATGTCGTCTTTGAACACTCCTGGACTATTTGCCTTCTTGTCATGTAGCCGTTCTAAATCCTTTGGTGGTGCACTTTGTACTCTTCGTTCTCCTCGCTTTATTTGACAAGCCCGTTCTTTTGCATCTGATTTTACTGGTTGTTTAAAATGCTCCCATTCAGTGGAAATTCTGTCCTCTGATTAGTTTTTATTTTTATCAAACTTAGTTTGTACTCTATCACTCTATTCCTTATCTTCAAGAAGTTTTAGAGTTAATTTCTATAATTTTCAAGGAAAGCTAGCGAGCTTCTGGCGTCGACCCATGGTGAACATCACTCAACTGTTGTCACTGAATGACACATACGTAACTGCGTATTCACTACAGTGGGGCACTAGGTCGGCTGACACATAAGCTCTATCGAACCTCGCTTGACTACTTACATTGGTGGTTTTTGGATCACCTGGTTTTCATTTCACAAAAACTGTGCCTCATCTTCGAGATCATTATTCTTCAGCAATCGATTTAAACTGTTCTCCCGTGTTTATTTTTACCGCGTGCCAGTTTGAATGATTTGTTGGCATACATACACATTAAAATCCCCCAGGAGTAGTGTAAGCCTGTCGCTTGTCAGGTAAGTACAAATATTTAAAAAAAACGCGACTCGCTTTCCACGTTCGGCGCATAGATGCAAACAACTTTCAAGTTTAATTTTGAAAATGTTAATTCGTACAAAATAAATTGGCCCGACTCGCACGTTATAACACGTTATTCCATTATCCCACATACTTTCCTTATAAAAATACACCACCCGCCGGAAGTACCCCATAGCATGGCTCACACATACATTATATTTTGACGTAAAACACTTCACCATTAGTTCGTTGTGGCTTTTACTTTCTACCTTTGTCTCCTAGACTGATAAAACATCCAGGTTCTTCTCCGCAAGCAGACGGCTTAGCTGATACTGTCTGCTGACATGCTGCGACATGTCTGGCGTTCAGCGTTCTGATACGAACACCAGACTCAAAACCTGCCGTTATCTTAGCGTTTTAGTGTTGTCCGTCTTCCCCTCTTGATGCGCACCCGCCGCACCCACCATGATCTTAGGCACAGAGAAGAACTTCCTTGCAACTGTTTCCCCATCGCGAATCAGCTGCGAGGACCGTAGCTTGGCGGTGTAGCGTCCCTTTCTTCCTACTACTTGCCGCTTACTTTTAGGACCGTGTAGTCTCTCTTCGTCACTGTCCATGCTCTCCCTGTCTCGCCGTCTCTTGACCACCGCGGGGTTCATATTCATAGCCAACTCGTCGTCCTCACTTTCTGCCACTGCACGGGTCCTCCCAACCGCTTTCATCGGTGCCTCAAACACTGGCGTTCCGGTCCTCGATACCGACGTATCTGTTCCGCTGTCTTCAGGGGTAGCAGCAGTAGGCGCGGAGGCACTGTCTTCTTTTTCCTCCGATGTGGTACCACTAATGGTGCCAGCGGCTTTTCCTTCCAAGGACACGCTCGACGGTTTTAATGGCAACGTCGCAGCCTCCTCCGCCTCGTCCATGATGAAGTCGTGGCCTTCATCGGTGACGCGCTCCTGAGCGACATGGACTCCTGAGCAACATCGTCGAAACCACGGCACTGACCACACCGGGGCACAAGACGTCTCGTCGTATATGCCCTCTTCCATGGCACCGCAAGCATTCCGGTGTCCGCCCGGGCACTACAACAAGGACCATGCCCCCTGACGCCTCAGCTGGTGTGGCAGGTAGTCCGGCTTGGCACCCTATTTGAGGGTGAGTTTGGCAATCCTGCTAGTTGACTCGACGCCTTCTAACCCTTCCGCATGTCACTTCTCTTTTGTGACCTCGTTGACAGTTCTGTACTCTTCTAAGGCCTTTCGAAGAGCGTCGTTGGGTACGTCGAAGCGAACCCAGTGCACCTTCAGGCGCACTTCCTGCCGGTTGGGGTCAATTGAAATACAAAGCTTTCTCTTCACAGTGAGCCACCCTAGCTTGAGCAGTCGTTCTTTCGCTGCAGCAGTTTTCAGGTATCAGAGCCACCCGTGGCCCATCTCGCACACGCCTAGACCTGCTAAATCCGTACGTAGGTTCGCCTGTTCCAACGATACCTTGAAATTTGCAATTCGCAGAGACCTGGCATTAATATCACAGTGAAAACAAACCTTTTTTTTTTGCTTTGTCTGCAGCCGGCAACATCGGCAGCACAATCCGGTAATGAGCGAGGATGTAAAAGGCACTATCACCACGGCTGACGACGTCCTTTATCACGTCCCGATCAAAGTGAGCCATTGAGCGTCCGCACGGCTTGGAAGCCGAGCGATGACTCCCTCGGCTACGTAAGCGCACAGCAATATGACCGATGCTTTCAGGCCTACCCCAGTGAAAGAGCTACACCCACGGATAGGTGCACTTCGTGGCGAGAAAACATTGTATATTATACTAGCATTTTATTTTCTTGCTTTGGTGAGCATGTTCTCTTTAAATACACTTCGTTCAGCGGTAATTATTTGATTTACAAGTCCTACAGTGGTTTGGATAGGCGCTTGCCAGCGCCTTTCAGAGCAGGAGGCTAGCACACGACGCGCAAGGAACCCATTCTGTCGGAATTGCAGCGCCACCACTTTGCCAGCTACTGCGGGGTGCGTTCCGTTGCCATGGCGTGCCCGCGCTCTTTTCTAACTGACTCAAATCTAGTGACGTTCGTCACAACTGGAGTGTACTATGTTAAGGCAGTATATGTCAGAATCCGGTGAGCCTGACCGCGGCCATCCGACGGCTGGCAGAGGCCTGACGGCCGCAGCAAATATGCTTTACTCGTCATGAAATTGGTCGCATTTTGTTTGTTTTTATCTGCTCGGTTGTGGAAAAGAATAAGTCTCATACTATCTGACACCCCTGTGAAAAGGAGTAACTTGTGCGAGCGGCAGAAGCTGATATTTAAAGAGCAATTGCCGTTTTTGGTGCGGTCAGCTTCTTACATAATCAAGCTCCCTCATTTTTTTGAATGCGAAAGCATTAACTGTTTCATGAAGCGCGCCGACGTCATCAGCTTTGAAACCATGCAAAACGGCATCTCAATGAAACCACATGCAAAGCTAGCCAACGGCACTTTTTACACTTCGGTGCCATTGGCTGGCGCGCGCCGACGAGGCTCCCATTGGCCGCTTCGCGTCAGTTTGTGTGGTGTCATCCTGACTGTGTTATCACACTGTTGTGTTATCACTGATAACCGCGTTCGCTCGCCTCTTATTGTTTGTACGGCGCGTGGCAATGTTTACGGCGCATCAGAACAAACCAAAGGGTTCATTCTGCTTCGAACTACGCTGCTGTTTGTTCCTTTCTCGCGCCGCAAGGCACACGACAGTTTTAACGACCGCTCACCCAATGGCGCTGCGTGTCCGCGAGACAGCGGCTCCATCGTTCCAAGCCCAAGGTTAGCGCGTTGTACGCCGCAGGTTAAAGAAAGGGAGCGAAGAGCAGCGTGCGTGCTTTTGCATTCACAACTCATAAGAAGTGCTTCGGTGTACCTCGAAGGTTTTTCACTCCCTGCTCTTATCAAATAATAATCGTCTATCTCACCTTACATTCCAGCTTTAAGAAAACAATATTTGATTATGATATGATATGCGAAGCTCTTCTCATCACTTTAGTGCCAAAGCCCGTTCAATATTTTTTCTGCAGCTGAACATTTTGCAGACCAATATATACCTAGTTTTCTTTCTATTGCATATACGTCATTTTTGTGTAACATGGTTTAATAAACCGAGATTTTGTTGACTCTTGCATTCTCAGCCAGAACTTATAGACATAGAAATGTCTGAATTGGATTTATTCAGTGAGCATGCTTCATATGAAAGAAAACACCAAGAGCGACAAGATAAATGTAGCAACTTCAACTGCTGTCTTTATTGAAGAGCAATCCCACTTTAGAAATTTTGTTTATTGACATGTCACATGCAATCATGCGACGCAGAAGATTCATTTCCTGGAATTAAACGATCCCATTCTGCGAAAAAAGAGGCGTCGCTTGGCGTCCGAAAAAAATGAGTGTTTCTGTTTCCATCTGTTGTAAGTCACGCTGCATCCCGGCACAAAACACCACATCTATGTTTTATCTTTTTATTAACAGTATTTCACATCGTTGTGAGTCCCTTATCTTTTCGGCACAGCTGGCAGCCCCAAACTAGCCTCTCTAAACGCTGCCCGACCGCCGTCCTGGCGCCGCTGTGACTGGCAGCGCCACCCCAGGCCTCCGCGTCAGAATTGTGCCACGCGACACCCAGTTTATAAATAAAAATACATTTTTTTTATTGTTCTTTTTACAATACAGAAAATCGTGTCCGTCATATCCTTGGGGCTTGTACAATGTTGCCCAGCAGCCGCGAATGCGGAGTGCAAGTTCGTCTGCTTCTCGTTCGGGGGTTGCGACGATATCAGAATGCCAAGCTCTTTATTGGATCATTGGCAAAAAAAAACTGTAGGTATACCCCAAGCCATCTATCATTGTGCTCTACCCACTATTATTTTAATTAAGGCCAATCAGAGCTCGGCATTGTTCTGACGTCACCGCAACCCCTGCGCAAGACGCAGACGACTTGTTCCTTATATTACCCAAGTGGTATCTAAACAACGTGCCATTTGCGTTGAACACCAACTATACATCAGTGCCAAGTTTACTAACTTTGGTAATATAAATTAAAAAATAAACATAAAAAGGGTGCTTTGTTTTCTTATAATCAGAACCAAACAGTTCACATACAAAATAACGCCCACCGATAAATGGCAGATTTTATTTTTATTAGAACCAAAACATAAAACGACAACCTTTAACGCAAGCACTAGTAACCAAACAAATCTGCCTCTGAGTACAGCAGATTTCAACTACACAGGTGAGATGACGTCAATTTGAAAAAAAAAGAGAGCATCAATGTATAAAAAAGTAATTACATTTCATCTTGCCAACACTGTTCTGAACTTGTTTTTAGCTTCTTTACAAAAGTCCACACTAATAAGTTCTTCTGGTATCTTTTTTTGTAAATATAGGGGACCTAACAACTTTTCATTAGCTTTCAGACGGCTTTTGGCGTAAAGAAACAAGTAAACCCTTCGCCTTAAAAAAAAAAAAGCTTATTTAGGCGAAAGCGTTGTTTGTCCCATTGCGCGAAATAGCGGCGGCGTTGTGCCCGAAAGATCGTCACGACAATACGTCACCAAGCAAGTGCCTGAGAAATAAAACACAAAGAAAAGCACAGGAACGCCGATGATTCGTCTGGGAAGCCGTAGTGAAGCCAGCGGGATTCGCCAAGCCTGAGGTGAGGGAGAGCGTGATGTCACCGCCGGAGCGCCGTGTGAAAAGGAGGACGTGGCGCGATGCTTGTAAAAATGTGCTGCGTGTATGAAGGCGGAAGCATTAATGCACGCAAGCAATGTTAAGTGTTTCCGCCCATTTTTTTATATTTTTTTTATTTTATTTTCAAAGCCACCGACGCCTGACTAACCCAGCGATCGGCCAAACCCAAGATTGTAAACGCGTCATATACCTCGCGTGTTTTCTTTTAGATGCGGAGCATCACTTGCTCGGGTCTATGTCCCGCGGCGTCGTAGTCCGCACTCGCACTACGCACGCGCAACTCTCCTTCCCTCCTCCAACAGCCGCGCGTTACTCTATCCACTCTCTCTCTACCAGCTGCGTGCACTGCGCGTGCGTTCGCTTCTACTCACACCGCGCGCGCACGCGCAACTCTCCTCCTCTAGTCTCCTCTCCTTCAAGTGTGAACAAAAAAATAAACGGCGAGCGGCGAGCGTTTTAAGTTTCTCTGCCGCGAGCCGCGACGAAGGCTCGCGTAGTGTGTTACGCTAGGGCAGTCGGTGGCGCCACCTCTCGACGTCAGCACGCAACTGACTCTTTCCTCGGAACCAACACGATGCTCCGCATCACCCCATGGTTCCCCTCGGGAAGATGGTGTAATTTTTTTTCTTGAACCGCAGAATTATTTAGTGTCTTTTTTTTCTAAATTTGGTGAACACATGCCGCTCTTCTAGTTTACCGAAAGGTGGCCTCGTACAGTTGATGTTAATGTAAGATCGTGCTGTCGTAGCCTGGCATTCAGACACCGTTCAATTTGTCCGACATAACATCATCCACAGAAAAAAGGAACTCGATACGCCGCATTCGGCTGGAGTTGGTACCATGAGGGCGCCAAAGTATTCGGTGCCCTGGTAGACTTCCGGGTTGTGTGCTTATTGTTCTGAAGCAACGTACACTGATCGGGTACGCAGATTTTCCTTCGGAGGACTGCCTGTATTGCATTTGTAAGAACCTGCGCGCTTTGCAGAACGTAGTACTATAGTCAAAGATTCTGAGACAAAAAGGAAAAAAAATAGGAAAACCGGAAGCGCGCTCGAGTCCACCGCTAGCGGGCTGCAGCGAGCTTGTTTTGCAAAAAAAAAAACAAGAAAACATCGGTGAATACACAACGCGCGACAAACAAAACACCAAAAAGCGCGCATGTTTTTTTTTCTTTTTTTTGTGGCAGGTGTGTTAGATAAACATTTGCGCTTTTGCGCGAACCCTAAAACAAATTTGTCGTGTATTTTACAGGTTGAGAGTACTACGGGCACAACATACCTCATTTTGACACTTGTCTTAGATTATTCAAATATTTGTGTAGATATTGAATAACCACCGTCCGTTGCATCTTTTTATCCCGTTTTATCTTTTGTGGCCAGCGTTCCTATCACTTCCATTATTACCTAATTCGGGAACTCTGAAAATGATAAAACTATCGAATTGGCTCAAGAAACTACCGTTAATAACATGGAAACACAGATTTTGTAGAGTTGAAGTGAGGCAGCAGATGGCTATATTGATGAGTCAATTAATGCAAAGGGGCAAACAAGCTGGACGAAAATAGCGATAATAATTCCTCGAGAAGGGAAAGAAGGGGGACAAAAGAGAAACACAGTTATCCAAACACAGCTAGATGACTGCTGAGCGCCTAAAATATCTCCCTGCTCCTGGTATCAAACAAGGTACAAAGAGTTCGAGACAAGGACCAGGCGGATTTATTAGTCGCGCAGCAGTCACCTTGCTGTGTTTCGAGATTGGTGTTTGTCCATTGTCCCCCTTGCTCCCCTTCTGCGGGGATTATTATTGCTTGTGGAGAACACGAGCAACCTGACGCCGCTTTGGGGAACTCCACGGCGCCACTCAAGCGGTCACATAATACTCGCCAGCCGCGGCATCCAGAGATCGGGTTACCCTAGCCGCCCGTGACGTGAGCAGGCTTGCCGCCAGGCCGATATCGTGGAAATATACCAGTTCATACTCAGCAACCGACTGGAGTGGACTCCCTCTATATACGGGTTGAGACGCCCAACATAACATTGGCGACGAGATGTTGGATTTAGAACGGATATAGCGGTTTTCGAGGTTAAGGCCATGTCTAGCGGAGGTATGCACGGCGTCATCGAGCCTTTTTCTGGCAAGAACTGGGCATCATGGCTGCAGCGTCCCAGCTTTTACTTCGTGGCGAACGACGTCACCAGTGAAGCTAAGAGGCGGGCGCTCCTTTTCACACTTTGTGGTACCGACACATCCGAAACTGCTCGTGCCCTGTTCGTACCGAAAACTCCTGAGGAAGTCAGCTTTGGTGACTTAGTGACACTTGCTATTGGCACTTGGACCCAAGACCAAGTTTTACAGCCGGCAGGTCTTCCAATGACGCGACCAATTGCCCGACGAGTCAATCAGCAGCTACGTCGCAGCAACTCAAACGGTCTCACAGCTGACTGCAACTTTGGGGTACTGCCACCAGACTGCCTCATCGACAACTGCAACATCGACGTCGTCGCAAAGCAACCCTGACATCCGTTTCACCAACGAACCCTACAATGCTGCGACAAGATGTGATGCTCCGGGACAGGCTCGTCTGCGGACTCCAAGGCGAGTACCTTCAACAGAGACAATTCACCGAAAAAGAGTTGACTTATCAACGTGCGTTGGACATCGATTTGTCAGCGGAAAATGCGTCCAAGCAGCGAGGAATCAAAAGAGCGACAAGTTCCGCTGAGATAAACAAGGCATCGTAAGAAAAGCTCGAACCTAACTATTCGATTTCACGACGGCGCTGCTACCGATGCGACGGCTGGCATAAGGATTAAACCTGCACGTTTAAAACAGCAGAATGCCGCTGCTGTTTTAAGAAAGGAAATATCGAGAAGTTCTGCCGGACTCGAAAGAAGCAAACAAAGGAGTCGCGTGCAAAGGCCAGGCAATGAACGCACAGTGTCCACACACCTCCGGGAAACGCCACTTTGAAGTGCAAGCCCTCCTACGAGCTGCAAGCAGTAAGTGGACAAACGCCGTGCCCTAAGTTTCGTGTGGGCTTACGGATGGAGGGAAAACCTTTACAGTTTGAAGTCGACACAGGCGCCGCAAACTCTTAGTTCAGCGAAGAGACTTAGCAGCGAACGTGGCAGAAGCACGCTCTGACGTTGGCGAAAGAACCGCTTGACTTGCGCACCTGGTCAGGACATGAGCTAAGCTTTGCGCAAGTGAGCGTCAGGTTCAGGTCGAAAGATTAATAGCTATCCCTCCTGCTCATGAAGGGAAGCGGACGTAATCTTTTAGGACGAGACTCGTTCTCAACGCTGAAAATCCGGGTTCAGGGATTCAACCAGGCAGTTTTTGCTCTGGCCACGCAAGAGAATTCACAAGGTCCTCGCACGCCACCCAGATGTCTTTAAAGAAGACATCGACAGCTACACAGGCCCTTTTATTCACCTGGATCTGGAAGACGGGGCAAAACCCGACTTTTACAAGGCTCCTTCTGTGCCCTTGGCGCTACAAGGACTAATGGTAGAAGAACTTTATTCTCTGCAACATCTAGGCATCCTGGAACAGACACATGCTGAGTGGACCACACCAGTGGTGTTCGTACGCAAAGACGACGGCACGTTTCGTGTTTACGGCGATTACAGGATCACTATTAACACAGAGGCAAAAAATCATCGTACCGCTTTCCAAAAACGACTGAAGTGTTCGCAAATCTTCGCGGTTGAACTGTCTTCTCGACTCCGGATCTGTACCAGGCATACCAGCAAATAAATGTCGACGACGAAACTGCTGCTGCGTGCTAACCATCAACATCACAAGGGCTCCTTTCCATGTCAAAATGCTCCCGTTCGGCATTCCTCCAGCACCAGTCATCTTCCAACGCATGATGGAGGCCACAGTGGCCGAAATTCCGGTAGTGAGTGTTTCCCTTGACGGTAATATTGTCAGTGAGAGGGGCACTCTTGAGCATGTGGACAGCCTGGGCCAGGTTTTATCAAGGTTATGCAGGGCAGTACTACGCCTCAACCAAAAGAATCGC
Source organism: Ixodes ricinus (assembly GCA_037355805.1). Lineage (NCBI taxonomy): Eukaryota > Metazoa > Arthropoda > Arachnida > Ixodida > Ixodidae > Ixodes > Ixodes ricinus. Next base: position 21,046 of record JAZHYW010002472.1, on the reverse strand, counting down.
CAATTCGGCATCGATTCAGTTAAGTTTCTGGGATACAGAATTGTCGGTAAAGCAGTGCAGACCACAGATGAGAAAGTGCAAACTATCCTTCAAGCAGCCCGAGACAACCGATAAGACATCGGTTCAAGCTTTTCTTTGGCTTATCGCATTCTACGAACGATTTTTGAAAACCAAGCGACAGTCGCCGCCGAGTTGTACAAGCTCCTGGAGAAAAATACGCCATGGAAGTGGGAAAGGAAGCACCACACTGCTTTTGATTCACTTACAGGTTTGATTCGCTCCTCCGCTGTACGTGCTCATTACGATGAGACGAAGCCTCTTCTCTTGTGGGTTGATGCGTCACCGTAGGGTGTCGGTGCCATGCCCGACCACATAGATGAACTTGGCAGAGAGACCCCTAAAGCTTTCGCATCACGAACGCTGTGAGCCGCGGAAAATAATTACTCCCAGCTCGAAAAGAAAGGCCTGGCAGTAATTTATGGTGTCAGTCGTTATCACCAGTGCATTGCAGGCAGACACGTCACAGTTTTAACAAGTCACCAACTTCCGCATGTCATCTTGGAAGATAGAAGCAGGTGCCCCAAGTCCTGTCACCCCGGATGACACGACGGTGTCTCCAGCTTGCCATTTACGACTGCAGTTTAGTCTACAGACTGGGAACACACCATCAAAACGCTGATGCGCTCAGCAGGCTGTCGCTTCAGACACAAGTCCCCCGGAGGACGTACTCTTGTTGGCGTCACCGCCAAGTGTCCAACTGTCGCAACGTAAACTCACTAACATGACCCGGCAAGGCCCACTCTATTTCAAGTGGAGGACTGCATTAAACTGCCAGAGCAAAAGTTATAACCGTAATGCAAAATCGTCACAGAACCTTGAGAGCAACAAAGTTGCCTTATGAAAGGTTTCAGAGTGGTCATTCCCACAAAAGCCAGGAAGTACGTGCTTGAGTTAGCACATGCAGGTCATAGAGACGTAGTAGTTATGAAGGCATGTACACGAGGTTACGTTTGGTGACCAGGTATTGGCAGCGACATTGAAAGACTGGCAAGGAGCTGCGAAACTTGTCGATGACACCAGAAGGCAGCACCCAAGGCACCAGTCCCCCAATGGACGCGCGCTACGACTTCTTGACCGACCATTTATGCGGACTTTGCTGACCCCGCGGAAGGGAAGATGCTGCTGATTGTTGTAGACACGTTCAGGAAGTTGCTAGTGCTACACTGCATATGCAACATACAGTCAGTCACACTGATTGAGGGATTCCGGCAACTCTTCGTAACGTCTGTAGCTCCCGAAAGGATGGTGACCGACAATAGACCGTCCTTTGTTTCGTCCGAGGCGGAAGACTCCTAAAGAAGAAATTATGCGACTCATGTAACAAGTGCGCCTTGCCTTCCATCTACAAACGGAAAGGCGGAAATAAGGTTTCTCGAGACGAAGCAGGCGCTGAAAAAAACGTCAGAGGGAAACATCGACATTTTCGTGCAAACTGGCAGGGTTCTTGTTTAAACAGCACACAACCGTCTTTACAACAACAGCAAAACACCTGCGGCGCTCAAGTTCGGCCGCGAACTTTCTGCCGCGCTCTGCTGCGCCTACAGTCCCGCTTGCCGGAAGAGCCGGCATCTCAATGCCGCAGAGAAAAATCACCGAACGAAGTTACAGTAGGACGATCCTTCTTCGTCCGCAATTTTGAAGGAATCCTTAATTGGATGAAAGGAACGGTCATGAAGAGACTGGGACGCCGGCCTTGGCTGGTAAAGTGCAAAAAGCAACGGTTCGTCGAAACCTGGATCATATTAAACCCTGGTGCACTGAAGATTCAGACAGCGAACTCGCCATCGCGCTATTACATGAAGGAACCGGTGACAAGCCATGTTCCGGCTTCATATGTTCTACAGCCGAACTCCCCAGCATCGTCCGAACACAATCGGCCTCCAGCGCCCGAGTCCCAAGATGGAGTTAGCGCGCAATCTGACCGGTGCGACACGGTACCTTCCGACCAGCGGGAGAGCGAGTCAGCGCCAGTTTCCACTGCGGTGCCAAAACCCCAGAGGGAACGGCGTCTTCCAGATTGCTACGGTGACTTAATCTGAGGAGGAAGGGATGTTGTGTATAACACGAGCAACCTGCCGCTGCTTTGCGGAACTCATACGGCGCCACTCAAGCGGTCACGTAATACCTCGCCGCCGCGGCATCCGGAGGTCGGGTTAGCCGAGCCGCCCGGAACGCGAGCAGACTTGGCCGTAGGCAGGTATCGTGGGAATAAAGCAGTTCATACTCAGCAACCAACGGGAGTGGACTCCCTTTATATACGGGCTGAGACGCCCAACGTAACTATTATCGTTATTAAGGCGAAAGCCTTAAATGTCTCATCGATCAGTCGACCTTCAAAGTCCGTGAGCGAAAACACGTCGGCGACACGAAAGGTACCAAAACGTTTACGTGACCACTAAAGCGAATTAGAGGCAATGAAACCAAAAAGAATGACAAAGCGAATTAAGAGGAATCAAATTGAATTAAGAGGAATTCAGTTAAACTAGCAGAAATTAAAGAGAAGTAAGATTAATCAAAGGCATTTAAGAAGGACGACAAAGCTAATCAAGAGGAATCAGAGTTATTAAGAGGAATTAAAGTGAACTAAGAGGAATTAAAGAGAAGTAAGAGTACTTAATCAAAGCTAAGTAAGATGGTCGGCGAAGCTAATTAAGAGGAATGAAAGTGAATTAAGAGGAATTTAAGAGAAGTAAAAGTATTAAATATAATTAAGAAGGTCGACGAAGCTAATTAAGATCAATTAACGAGAATTATGAGCAATTAAAGCTAATTAAGAGAATTAAAGATAAGTAAGAGTAATCAAAGCTAAGTAGGATGGTCGGCGAAGCTAATTAAGAGGAATTAAAGTGAATTAAGAGGAATTTAAGAGAAGTAAAAGTATTAAATATAATTAAGAAGGTCGACGAAGCTAATTAAGATGAATTAACGAGAATTATGAGCAATTAAAGTGAATTAAGAGGAATTAACGCGAATTTAGTGAATGACTACGCAAATTAAGTGGATGACAAAGCAAATTAAGATAGCAACTTAGCACGTTGAGGAGGATCATTCAGCCCATTCAGAAGGATGAGTCAGCACATTAAGAAGGATGATTCAACATATTAAGATGGATGACTCAGCGAATTAAACTGGATAATTAAAGTGGATATTTAGTGTGGCTAATTGGTACGCACGACAAAGCGATTTAGGAAGGTCAACCACGTTGTGTAACAAAATTGGACGTCTAGACATTGTTGGACGGTAAATTAAAAAAGTCAGTCTTTAATGGTATCGGTGAATGGGCTTCTCGCCTTCAAGTCGCTCTCAGGGATAACATCAGAGAGATCACTGTCGAATTGTTCCCTGTCCAGACTTGCTTGCACCTTAATGCGATTTTTTGCACTCATCATCATAACCACTAATATACCGGCCGTTCTCCTTTGCTGGTGTTAGACTGGTGGCAGCTATTAAATCCCGTTTGCTCTATTGACGTCTGACTCCTGGTTAGCTCAGATGGGAGAGTGCTCCTTTGGAAAGGAAGAGGTCCCGGGTTCGATACCAAGAGCAGGGGGATGTATTTCTGTCGCGCTCCAGTCATCGAGCTATGTTTGCAGATTTGTGTTTGTTCCTTTGTCGTTCCCTCCATGGGTTATTATCGCTATAGCTATGGCGTGCAATAAGCGGAGGACAGGTCTAACAGATTTCAACGACTTCTTTCCTTAGGCTTTTCTAAGAGTGAAATAAAGGCCAAAACAGCAGGCATTAATATGTCAATAATTGTGGTAACTACATCTAAATCCGCAGTATTTTTTACATTAAAATAATTTTTTTTACATACCGCAAAAGATTGGATTCTGAAGTGGACATAAATTCAGCATAAAATATATTTTGTGTTTGTATAAACTAGAATTTTACTAATCGCATATCGTTTAGTGGGCCAAAATGAAAACTAGTACACGAGGGTAGACAGGCAAAAACCTGTTCTTCGGTACAAAGATTTAGAAATATAACGGAATATGTTGTACCTCCTCTAATACCCTCATTACACAGGCAAATGTAACTGCAGTTGCGCTAAGCCAGAGTTTGCAGACAATACTGGCGGACACTATTATGTGGGTACGCAGTCAAACCTGGTGACGCACGTCCGCTTGAGCATCGTGAGCACCCAATAAAACAGCGCACTGGCGCTCTTCACTCCTGCTAAACTACCTCTCCGGGTGTATAGTACGGTAGCTGCGGTGCCGGGTAACAGCACATGAAGGTGAGGTAGCTGAGGTTAAGGGTGCCCGTGTAACATGAATCTTATTCGAGATCTTTTCGTCTCTCCACAGTTATGCATCCGCCGTGCCCAAGCACGTCAGCCGAACCCGGCTCAGGCATTGGACCCGAGCACTGCGTCACTCGGACGTACGCACCCGTCAGCAATCAATCCATCGACAATATTTGCATTCGCGTTCGTTGCCAATAGGCGGCGTGACGGCACTTATTATCACTTGAGAATGACAAGTGCAATGGTGTGCTTAAAAGTATTGTGCGTTGACATCCGGAGTTACTAAGTCTTTGCGTTGGTCACTTAGCGAGGGTCTAAATAGAAATATACGTGATATTTATTTGATTAAAAGACGCCCCGGTATGCGTTAAACGAATTATGAGCATCGATAGGAAACGTCAAGCCAACTTTCGCAATTATGCATGGCTGGTCGTGTCGTGACGTCACATCAGGCATGGTAACGTCAGAGTCTCGGGCGTTGACTTTTTTCCGGTTTTGATCAACATGGTTGATGGTGCGTGCATAGATCGTCCTAAAAAATTGAGCTTCCCTCAATACCGTAAGTCTTTTCTTCCTGGGATCGAAGTCATGCTGCTGAGATTGCTGTCAAAGGCTGAGGCGGCTCTTTTCGCCTGATATTACGTCAGAACGTCCGTTGATGCCAACAAAAACGGCTTGTGTTTTGCGGGTGCAATCTGAGCAGCTGGGCTCCATAAAGCTAAGGAGGAAGAAGCTGTAAAATCAATTCATGGTTGCTTTAATAGCTACTGCAAGAGCAGAGACAATTGTCGCAAGAGACATAGTACTTAAAACGGGCGCGACAGGTTGCAATATCCCCCCCCCCCCCCGATCGTTTTAGGAATACTCCGGTTTTATGTCGACAACGAATGTGAAATCTAAATGAAATTGCAGTAGTTCATGAAAACTGTCTGTAGACACCCCACTTGAGTTCTGGAAATAAAGCTTATCTTGGGATCCAATACAGGTCCTGCCTGGGCTAGGTAAAGTGCCATGAGAAAGGGAATAAAAAAGGTCTTGTACATCTACGCTAAACATACTGTGATCGGAAAAGACATTTGTCACTAAAATTGCTACAATATGTTTTTTTTTTAATTCCGAACTAACCATTATTTTTAATACGCCAACTGGGGAGGTGTTTTGGAAATATGCCGACATTTGCCGTTAACATGGACCCCTCTCAGTGACTATTGCCCAGAAAGGACAGGCTTCTTTGTGTGTCTTGGCATTACGAAAAGGCCTCCAGGTGCAGACCGTAGGCGTTTTTGTGTTGCCATAGAAGTGAGTCAACGACAGCCTTTTGCAAATACCTAGAGCTTGTTTCTTTTCCTTCCTCTTGCCTGTCAGCAGCGGTCGTTAGTTCATTTGCAATGATGTACAGAATTGTTTTTTTTTCTGAAATGCAGATGCGTTCAGGCATTGTCATAAAGGGAGTGAATGAACCAGGCGCCCGTAATGTTCACATAATCTAAGACAACTGTCCAGTAAGCTGGGTGTGCCCGGTGTACCCTCCAGTGTTGCGGAGTTGCCACTCCGGAGTTGGAATGATTCCGGAATCATTCCGTGTTTTCGTGACCCCGGAATGGAATGGGAATGGGATGGCGGCAACGTTGAGGGGAATGGAATGGGAATGAAATTAGATGCCTTTTGCCCGGAATTGAATGGGCCCGGTTCTTTATATTTGTTTTTAATTATATATATATATATATATATATATATATATATATATATATATATATATATATATATATATTATATACGGCGGGGGGGGGGGGGGGGGCGGGTTACGTTCAGCTATACCAAGCCAGTCTGTGAGTCAGTTCAGAAATTAAATGAATACAAAAACAAGCGTCAAATCAAAGAGCACAGGGGGAGAAGGGGGGGGGGGGTCGGCGGTGGCGCCTTTCACGGACGCGCTAGTGACGGGCTTCAATGGTGTCATACGAGAGCGAGCGAAAAAAGAAACCAAGCACCAAGCAAAACAAACGAAGGGTGCGGCATAGAAAGAAACCGCCATGCACGGCTCTTCATCGTCCTTCCTGTCTTGCTTATTTTTTTTCCGCGACAGCATGGAGAGAGCGCACGCGACTGAGATCTGGGAGCGGGGGTCCGACTCATAACTCGCACAGCTCTGATAACTCGTTGACACCAGCGCCACCGAAAAATGGTCAGTTATTGCTTTCTTACAGTACGGGGAGCGTTGTTTAGCAGGTGGTGCTGCCTTCCACGTTTATTCACGTGCACTCCTTTGAAGTGCGAAATATGGGTTTGCTTCGGCATTAAAACAAAACGAGATTCACTTCTCTCTTCTGTTATTGCGCTTTGCTCCGACGCTTTTTTTATACTGCAATTTTACGTGTAAGTCTGCCTTTTACTTGGTCTCCGTTCCGATTCTTGTTTTCTGTGTTATATTTTTTACATTCAGGTGGGTTAGGGTTACAAGCAAGCTAGCGGATTCCTGTTAATTTCCTTTGACTTTAGTCTCTGCATACTTTGTTTCACCTTGCGATGGACCGCTGCGGACGCTACGAGTCACCCCAGTCAATCCAGCACCTTGAGCTTAGAAAAATCTGTGCTTGTTTTGAGGCATTTAGCATATTTTTCCCCAATGTCTATGCGTTTGATAATGTCAGCTTTCAGTTGCTTAAGGCGGCAACACAACAAGGTTGGCCAGTATCATATTTCAGCAATACATTTCATATCTGTATTTCTGTATGGCAATACTTTTGTTCACCAGTATCTCAATTCCTGTACCAAATACACGTGGAATGTTTCTTTTTATCGCAATACAATCAGGATGAAATGTATTTCGTTACATTTCTTGAGAAATACCCCCCCCCCCCCCCCCGGAAAACAAAATACAAGTCCGAAAACCTTTTTTTTCTTTTTGCTTTTGTTTATTTCTGAGAGCATTAGGGTCAAGGAGAAATTGGTGCATTGTTACTATGCTCAGCAAAGGTTTCTTCCGATTTTACAAATTATTTTTCTCTTCTGAGAAATGTTGCGCAGTCGGGACTCGAAACCGGTAGCGTACCAGAAGTTGAGTTCGAGCATCTTCTACCGCAGGTCCCTATGTAGTGATTTCATGAGTCATTGTTTACTGGCATTCAATGCCCGCTTCTAGTTAGTTAGAGCCTTGAGAAATAGGAAATCAAAGGAAGTGTTGCTTGGCCTGTGGCCGAGTAGCTGAGTCACAGTCCGCTGCAACACGAGTCTGGCTGTGGTTGACTTGAAATAGTAGGATGACTGAAGCAGTGAAATACAACACATATCCGAATGCGTCTGCGCCTGTAATATTGCACTGCTCAAGGGTACGTCATCAGTCGACGTGAACGTGACCCGCTGCTCTGGTGATCCGATAAGCAGGAAGGCGGCCAGAATTGGCCTCGCTGTGCCGACCCAAACTTTGTACACCTGCGACTCGTCTCGAGCGCGCTGTTTCTCGGAGAGCTCGCACTTGTGCCGGCCATCTCAGGTCGCAATCCACGAGGCCTCTGTTTGGATGATGCTAGGCAAAACTTGAGGACTGCCATTCATGCGTTGGAGGCGGAGGGTCGGCAGGAAGGACCGTCACAACAGGGATGCCACCGTATCGATTTTTCAACCACTAAAAAAAGTTAAGACATCTGCTCCAGGATGCTTCAGGTGGTCCACTATTCTCGAAAATTCCAAATGCAACGGCTTACATTATCTTCAACGAGGTCACCTACCACGAAAGTACGTATTGTCCTCTCATACAGCAGAGTGGGAAAAGTTTCATGTTCAAGGCAACACCTACAGATACAGAATTCTAGTTCATTCTACCGTGATGATGTCATGTGATCAGTATTGACAGGGGCGCCCTTATTGGACAGGCGAGTGGTGATGTTATGATGGAAAGTATTTAGAGGTCGAAGTCTTTTCGCATCACTCGTCAGACAGACAGAATGTCAGGGAAGGGACTGCGGTCAATCCTTGATGAAATGTTTTTTGAACCCATTGAAGACTCCTCTCCGTCCGGAACCACTACCTTCAAGGGAAGTGCCAAGCCGGCAGGATAGTAACTTTGAAATAAAAAAACTTCCACTTTATACTTAAAGCCTCATTTCAGTTGGCGTCTCAAAGAAATTTGAACAATGTATTGCATTATCAATATTTGTATTTCTGCCCTCCCTAAAATGTATTCATGTATCTTTATTTCCAAAGACTTTGTGCCACTTTTTAAAATGTATTTCCGATAAGTATCGCGATGCATTTTTACAGATATATTTGAGTATCAGTATTTTATCTACTATTTTCATCTGTCCCAGTATTTGTATTTCCAAATACATTTTTGAGTATTTCTGCCCAACCCTGCAACACAATGTAGCTGTCAAGTGCCTTTTTTACGTTTAGGAATTAGAGGAATGGAATGGAACGATTCAGTCATTCCAGGAGTGGGAATGGGGCCGAGTGTCCCCATTCCTAGGAGTTGAAAGGAATGGAATTATCGAAAACTCTGATTCCCCGGATTGGAATTGGAATGAAATGGGGGCGCCCATTCCGCAACACTGGTACCCTCAGCCCCTAAAAATGCGACAAATGTGTACTGACGTTCGCGCAAAAGCTGAAAATGTATCAAAATACACGGGAACAAAAACCTGGGTGCCCTTTTTTTCAATGTTCGTGGGACATTGTGTGTGGTGTTCCTCTTTTCTATGGATGGCACTATGTCGGACAACGTGGATGGCGGCGGAATGACCGGCTACGATGCCATAATCTTTCTTTAACGTCAACTATAGGAGGTCACCTTTCGGTACACTGTAAGAGCTGTACGTGTTAACCCTCTTTAAAAAAACCACAACTTATTTAGCGGTTTAAAAAAACCAAAGACAAGCGAGATGCTTGATCTGTTTACCATCATGGGTTTGGCCCGCTCATTAACATCATCGGGGGCATAAAGTAGTAAAAAAAGTTTGGAATGTTCATCCTGTGTCGTTTACGACATTCAATTATCATGTGAACGTTCCTACGTAGGACAAACGGGGCGCTGCGTCAATGAACGTGCAAGAGAACATGCATCAGCTGTAAAACAGACGCCGTCTGGGCATCTGGCAGTACATTGCGCTAGATGCCCGTCCACACCACTGTTTACTAACACAGCCATCCTGGGATGACACAGCGATAAAACCACAAGGGAAGTTAACGAAGCATTCATTATCAAAACAAGGGGCGTTGATAAGTGCGTCAGCGAGCCGTTTGTGGCATTGATACATAAGGAGATTCTATTTTTAGAGAGAGAGTGGTGTGGCAGGAAATGAAGTGGTTTGTCATAGTATTTAAGTCTTTGTATTTTCCAATAAACCTTCAGTGGTCGAGTGCGCCACGTGTCGTCGTTACTTACTTCTTTTGTCCCCGTCTTTCGGCGCCCCATTCCAGTCGTGGTAAAAAAAAATTGTTTTTTTTGCGATTATTAGTTTTTTGTGGCTGGAACGGGAAGTGTCAGAATCGGCGAAAGAGAGAAGGAGCAGCCGGTCAGGATGTGCTGTCGACACTGAGGTGAGTTGTCCGCTGCGATTCAGGTGCTTTCTTGCTCCGCGAGTAAGTATCTCGTGCGATAAGCGCTCCTTAAAATACTTTTGAAAGTTAAACTAGGTTGATTTTGGATTTGTGCTTCACGTAACAGAAGAATAAACCTGCCGACGCTTTTGTTCTCGACGTCGTCGTCGTCGGGAACGGCCAAGAGGAGGCGTTCTTGCCTTTCTTTCTCGCAGAAACGTACCCACATCGTGCATCCGGAAACAAAGCAGTGTGTTTGCCGTTCTGTCATAGAGGTAGTCTGGAAGCATTGGGCAATCTTTCCTGGAAGAGCTAACCCAAACGAGCACTTCCAAAGACGTGAACGTGCCGTTCCCGTCTCGGCGTCTTCAACTGGCATCTCAAAGTCGATGAGCGCGCCACCTATCGTCGTCATAATAAACTAGCGCGGCGCCACACGCGGAGCAAGCTGCGATATTCTGGCACCTCCACTTCTAGCCATCGTAATTTGGTAGTGACTGAACTGTTTCCCTTGGTGCCGGGGTCCCCTGTAATTACAGTCTTGCTTCATCTTTATTTTCTTCACCTATTAAACCAGAGTGCTGAGTAGGCGCATGTCTGTGTTCTGTGTTCCTTCCCAGTGGTCGTTGTCTCTTTGTGCGCGATGTTTCATAATTTTAAACGTTTACCCACTGGCCCAGCCTAACGCCCAACTACTTTTATATATTTTTTGCAACTCAAGAATTATCAGTGCAACGTCACGTTTAAAAGAAAGGATTGTCAATCAGATGTGCTTCGACTTATGGCGCATGGCCAGAAGCGGATATATGGGTTAGGCATAGTGGTCATTTGGCTGAGGTAAAGAGGGTTCGGAAGCGAGACTTGGCGTCACGTATGATGCTGGGCCTATATCTAAGTCGTTAACCTCATATTTGCGATTTAACCCAAAACTAAGCTTTCTGTCCCGAAAGAAAACTGCTGTACCGTTGTTTTTTTCGATTAGAAAAAGTTGCCCTTGGGAGCGATTAGGGGCAGTCGTCCTCATCCCCCTCCCATCAACCCCCAGCGCCTCTTTAAAACCTCCTCTGCGCATGGCTTGATTGCTTTTAGGATTTCGGCGCTCCTTCTATATCAGGTTTCTATGGAAAGCGTCAATGTTAGGGTGCATACTTCCAAAGCGTGCTTGCTTCACTTCAAAGTTCTCGAATCCATTGATGGGCGACGTAAAGAAAAGGCACCCTTAGGGCCGTCAAACCTTCGCATGCTTTCTTTAACGCGAGCTTACTGACTCCTTCGAGATTCTGTGTTCCTTTGGGTTCACAATTTGCGCTTTTGGGAAGAGGTACAAAGCAAGATTCGAATGAGCGTGCTTCCGCAATATTTTTTCTTTCATCGTGGGTAATCCGGGCAGTATTTCTTATCAACAAAAATAAACCTTGGCCTTTTTTCCTTTTTAAAGGAGGTCGCGGAATGCTTTCTTTGTACTACTCAATTTGTTAATATTTTGCTTTACCATTCTTTTTATTATTCATATTTAACATTTTAATAGCCTAATAGGCGTTGGCAGTCCCCCGACCTAGATATTTTTCCGTACGCTTTCATTTTCCCCTCGTCAGCGTTCATTTTGTGCACTGAAAATTTCAGCACGATGACGTAAATATTTTTTTCCATCGTGGGAACGCCGTCTCTTAGTCAATTTTGTTTGCTACTTTTTTAGTATATTTGTGACAAACCTAGCACGCTCTCCTCCGTGTTATTTTTATTTCGCTCTCTCTCCCTCCCTCCCCGCCACTCCCTCCCTCTTTTACTTTCTGCATAGAGCACCCCTCTTCGTATTGCCATCCCACACCCAAGTCTCCCTTGTATCTGCAACGGCACGCTTGCCGGAGTTCAGTGGAAAGCCGATCAATTTTCGAGGGGGATTTTCCGACTTTCGCAGGGTTAGAGTGTTTACACAGCTGCAGCCTCCGCCATCCCCCTTTCTCTCTTATCACTATCCTAAAAGGAAGCAATGGGCGTACTGCTTTCTGTGAGGCTCTGGCTCACTCCTTCATTGTCTCTGTTCGTTCCGATTTCTTCGGGCTCGTGAATCTCGTATTTCTACGTTGGCTTTTTGTTTTTTTCTATTTTGCCCGATTTCATCGTTCCTTTCGTCTCCGGACTTTATATCTTTCTGACTTATATGGACTTTTGCGGGGGATGTGGGAGCTCGCGCTGTTCATTCGTAAGGGGCTCGCTTGGTCTATCGCGTGCTTGAACAAAATAAAAGTCAGGGTGTTCTTTTTTTTTTCTTTTTTTTTAATGTGTGTTGCGGGAGTCGCTGACCTTCTGTGTCTCTTACGTCTCCGCCCTGCCCGGTGTTCTTAGGGGAAGACAAATTGGCCGGCTGAGATCGCCGAAAACTTGATCGTTGCACGTTGCCGCATCGTCGGATTGAGTCGGTCGGTTCGACAAGGCTTCGTGCCTCGAACACGACTTTGTTGCGTTTTCTTTTTTTTTTTTTTGCTTTGAATTTTGTTTTGTTTATGTGGATTGCCGGGCTATCTGTCAGGATTTGAGGATTCCAAGCCTCGTCATCAGTCTGCCTGATGTCGGCGCCGCTTCCCGGTGGGAAGTTGTCCCCGTTTCGCCTGACTGAAAAGGAAGCTGCTTTGTCCTTAATGCTTTGAAACGAATTGTTGATTTCAGAAGTCGTTTTCACTGAGCCTCGTAAAAGAAACGCCACATTCGACGAGATCTGTTCTTCTGTTAGAGGAAAAAAAACTTTACTAAAAGATGTTGGACTCCACGAGTTCAAAAATTGTCAAAAATGTATACATATCGAATTACTGCGGAGGGTCGGGGAAAATAAATGATAAAGTTAAAATCTCCATTGAAGCAGTGCCCATATATTAGATCTTCCATACCATGAACTGGGGGCGTGACGCATTCGGGATGACACACTTACCGTCGCTATATTTACAGGTTTGTTACTAAGACCAGTTGCGCTACCTGTCGGTCGAGCGACTATTGTTTGTGTATGGTGTCACGCGCCTTTGACAACCAAAGTGTTATAAAGCGAATTTGCGTGTTTTTTGTGTCTGTTTTCCCATCTTGTTTATCTCAAATACGGCTTCTAGTGACAGGTGATGCTGAATCGAACCACCTGGTCCTGATACCCGAAGCACCGATATTCAAACAACAATATTAGCAACTGTGCGATAAATCGATAGAAGGCCAGACACAAATCATTGACGAAATAAAACTACTAAGAGATAAACAGAGAAGCACGAATCTCAAACCGGTGCTGTTCATGTGCAGTCTAGATGCGATTACGCAGAAAACCGACTTCTCGGTTCTAATCTTCAGTTTTACTGCATCGCAGATTCAGGAAACCAGACGCGGGCTATGAGTGAGGCTAAACCTTTAGAATTCTGCAAACGGAATCTTCAGCGGACCATAAGGTCCCACTATGTCGAAGCGCCAACCACCTGGGACGGTTCTCAACGGGGACAGTCGGCCAATATAGCCGTGCCGATATTCTATTCTCAAAATTTAAGGTAACTAGTGTTTTTGACTTTTATACACAGACATTATTCAAGAAATATAAAGATACTATTTATTAAAATAACAAATTATTCCTTTACTTAGCTACGCGGGTTAAAAACTCTTCGTATTCTGATACGCGTAGTCCAGAGCACTGGAGAGTGCCACATCCCAGGACCAACTATGGATTTTAAATGCTCCAGCATACTGTACCATCTACCATTAATTAACTCATTAAAAACAATATGCACATGAAAAATATGTCAAATAGCCAAATTAGACAATTGTATTTTAACAACACATAATATTATACGAAGTTCTGTACTGTTAATGATATCAAAATCTGTATCAAGCACTGTCGTTTTGTTTTTTGCAAGTGTTAACTAGTTTGTTTAGATCTGTATGAGAGGCAGGGACCTATCACACTACGCAGTGTAGCTTTTTCACGTCTTCTTCTCCAAACTGGAGTCAATATAGATGAATTAAATTGAAAAAACGTTTTCTGGATTTTAAGATAAAGAGTGCATCTTAATACCTGGTCCATTGCTGAAAGGACGGGATTTTGCTGTGGGAGACTTTTCCTTTGTAGTTCACCTTGCTAGAAGGAACCTCTCAAATATGCAAAAGAAAACAATATCCCTTACAATCTGTTGTTAAAAAAGCTAAAGATAAATAATATCATTGTTCATGATCGTCTGTCGGATAAAGTGGAAGTGCTGACATCATAGCAAATACTAAAGCAGATGTCGAAGGCTGCTTCTTCTCATCAAGCCTTATCAATGATTCCGGTTAATAACTGCCCTCGATTAAGTTCAGTTTACTAACATCCTAAATGTAATTTCCGAACATGAAGCACTTTCTTCCTGTGTGTATAATAACGAGACTGGCAATGCCATCTTAACAGAGATCAGGCTCAAACATGGTGTACTTTATAGGGAAATATTTGACTATTGTACTAACTTCATCATATATCGCCGAGATAGAGGAAACAAAAAGGGGGGGGGGGTGCTATCTTGATCGCCGTTAGAAAAGGTATTCCTTCCTTCGTGATACAAATGATAAAGACAAAGAAATTTACGAATCTGTCTGCTTACTTTATTAAAAAAGTATAATCGATATCTGCTATCGACCACTCAAAAGTGACTCATCATTCTGCGATGCAATTTATGATAACTTTGTGGGAATTCCATTGCTGCTACCCGCCTCGGAGAGTGACACAACGTACTGGTTCAACAACACGTGGACTTTTAATGGCCGTTATTGCCCACATTGAGATCACAAGAGCCCCCGCGCCTACGCTGCGACTGCCTTTTATCACCTGCGGAGTGCCACTCGCGTGGCCAATAGCCCTTGCACCTCTTGCCGTGGAAATGTCCACTGACGATGTGGCAGACGGGCAACCTGGGGCAACACTTTGAATCCCCAAGTTGCCCTTCGCACCCTTGCAGCCGATATGACCACTGACAGTGTGGCAGGCGGGCAACCTGGGCCAACGTTTTGAATCTCACATCTTCCACCTTGTAAAAGAAAAAAAAAATAGGAGACGCCTTAGAAAGCCTTGGGGGGCCTTCCTTCTGGGTTAGCAAGGATCTCGAACCGCTCCGGGCAGCTACTACCATCGGCCGCTCAGGCCATCCCTCTTAAGACGGTGGGAACCGGGAACCGCCCCCCCCCCGCTAGTCGCCGACTGGCCGCCGCGTGGCGGGCCGAGCGCCCCCTCCCCCCCCCCCCTAGAGGTCAAGGTCGAGAATGGCCTCTTCGTGGGCCGGGTCGCGGAGCAAATCCGGGCGGACTTGGCGGAGCACCCGGATGGCCTCTGCGACTTCCAACGGGCTGGGGGCTGCCGGAGGTGCAGCAGGAGGTGGCGCGGCTCGGCGAGCCCAGTCCGCGGTGACGCGGGCCTGGTGCAAGGCGCCCGCCAGGTGGGTGGGGCGGTGGAGTTCCGGCACTCCGCAGACAGGGCACAGCAAGCCGGCGCTCCACCTTGGTGTAGGACGGCCGAGGGCTCGTGCGGGTGCCGGTCCTCCAAAGTGTTACCCCGGAAGGGCTCGGGGACAGTCTCCGGAGGCGCGCCGCGCTCGGGCCGGAACTGTTCCCTCCAGCGCAGCCCTGAGGCCCAGCCCACCGGACGGTTCTCCACGAGCACGGTACTAGGTCGCGATGGTGGCACGCTCGTGGCGCGGCGGGAAGCGCGCCGCCAAGCGCCTGAAATGAAGGGCGTGGCGGGCCCTCTCTTAATGGAAGTGAAGATCCTGCAAAAGAAACACAGAACGGGCAAAGGTAGAAAGAATACGAATTAACGGGTCTGATTGTAATACGTCAAACAAGTTCCGAGGCACTCACGAACAAAACGATCCCTTTGTGAAAACGAAGGGCAGACCCGCGGGAAGGAGATGGATCCTCTCCCCCTCTCCGCGAAGAAGACACAGCCAGCCAAAAAAAGGATATGAAGAAAACAGGTGTTGAGTCACCGAGGGCGCAGGTTGTACCGCCTGGATGTAGTTCCGTGGTCCAAGGGCTGGCTGGGAGCTGGGATGTCCGGGACCTGCGAAACAACCGCTGGCTCAAAGTAGCGCTTTAGTTTAGACACATGAATTGGGCCGTACTGCTGTGTACCATGCAGTCGTGCTAGGCGGTAGCTCAGCGGGGAAACTGTTTCCGTTATGTGAAAGGGTCCATCCCAACGGTTGGCGAAGGATGCTGCGAAGCCTCTCGACGCGTCGCTGAGGGGATGTGTCCGACGAAGTACTAAGTCTCCAACCTGAAAGTGGACGTTGCGGCGGCCCTTGTCGTACTGGGCGGCCTGTTGAAGACGAGCGACGTCGAGGTTCCCTCCTGCTTCACGAACGGCCGAAGAGAGTCGGTGAGAGTCGTAAACGCCCGGCCTGACGCAATCTGACGCATCGGCGGCATTCCGGCCTCTACATCGAGGCTCCGTGCGCCCAGGCAAGCTAGAAGATTTTTTATGTTACGAAACCCATATTTTTCTGATCCGGCGCTGTTTCGGCAAGTTCTGGGAGTTGTTGCGCACAATGACTGCTGCGGTCATGAACGCCCGGCCTGACTCAATCTGACGCATCGGCAGCATTCTGGCCTCCACATCGAGGCTCCGTGCGCCCAGGCAAGCTAGAAGACTGTTTTTTACGTTAAGAAACCCATATTTGTCTGATCCGGCGCGGTTTTGTTGACGTTTTCTGAACTGAACTTTGCATGGTTGTGCCCGGATCCAGTGTTATTTTTTTATTTTTTTTTATTGATACTACTGTCTCCTATTTCAGGAGACGTGGTAGGAGTGGTTTACAACATATGGTACACAAAAACAATAATAAAAAACAGCAGGTAACAAGCACAAGGATATTTGTTCTAGCTGATCCAAAAACACACGAAGAGATAAACATGTAAAAAAAAATACAGCGTTATACAAAGACTATCTTCATTGCAAATAATTAATAAAGGAACATCAGTTATAAGAATCACAAAAATCGCGGAGTTTGTTGAAGAAAGACGACTCTGGTGATGCTGTTATTAAATCGCTTGGCAGGGAGTTCCAGTCGTGAACAGTCCTTGGAAAAAAGAATACTTAAATGCATTAATCCGACAATTGAATTCTTTTAGTGTTTTGCAATGATAACTTCGCATGGGATAATTTTGAGGTGCGGGTGAAATATATTTAGAGATGTCGATTTTGAACCGGTTGTTTAATAAATCAAATAAGAACTTTATTCGCGTAAACATGCGTCTATGCTTTAGTAAGTTCACCCCAGAAAGGGCGTACAGTTCAGAGACAGGATATTTTCGCTGGAATTTATTATGAATGAAGCGTAAACTTTTTCTTTGAACATTTTCAAGGACGTTTATGTTGGTACCTGTAAACGGATCCCAAACCACCGAAGCGTATTCTAGGATGGGTAATATAAAAGTTTTGTAGGCTGTCAATTTAACGTCGGAAGAGGCATGTTTTAAATTTCGTCTTAAGTACCATAACTTGGATAGTGCTTTGCGCGCAGTAGACATGATATGAGTGTTCCAGCGTAGGTCATTCGATATAATGACACCCAAGTATTTATAAGAAGTAACTTCGGCTAGTGAAGTACTATTAATGGAATAATCGAAAGAAAGATGGCTTAATTTACGAGTTATATGCATTCGAACACACTTCTTGACATTCAATGACATCTGCCACGAGTCGCACCAGTGCGACATCTTGGACAAGCAGGTGTTTAGTAGAGTCTGATCACTTATTTCATTGACTTCTGTAAATAAAACCACATCGTCTGCAAACAGTCGAACACGTACTGGAATATTAGCGGTTAAATCGTTTATAAAAATTGAGAACAGTAATGGCCCCAGGACCGACCCTTGCGGAACACCCGATAAAACAGGGACTAATGATGATTCACTCGAATTGATCTGTACATACTGTTTTCTGTCCTGTAAGTAGTTCTCGAGCCAGCGAAAGATACCTTCGTTTTGAACAATTGATTTAAGCTTAAGGAGAAGTTTACTATGTGATACTCTATCAAACGCTTTAGAGAGATCTAGGAATATGACATCAATTTGTTTGGATCGATTCAGGATATTTGCGAAATCATGGACGGTTTCAAGTAACTGTGTCGTAGTAGAAAGGCCGTGACGGAAACCATGTTGATTTGAAAAGAAAAAAGCATTCTTTTCTAAGTAATTCGCGAGGTGTTTAAAAACAATATGCTCTAGCAGTTTCGAACAGTAAGGGAGTAATGAAATAGGCCTATAGTTTACCGGAAGTAGCAGGGAGCCAGTTTTGTGAACGGGAATTACTTTTGCATATTTCCACTCAGCAGGAATGACAGATTCTGTCAAAGACCGTTGAAAAATAAGGTAAAGATATTTCGAGCACCACTCAGCGTAGCGAATCAAAAATGAATTTGGAATACCGTCAGCACCAATGGCTTTCTTTGCTGGAAGATTAAGCAGAGCTGAGAATATTCCTTCTGTAGAGATAATGATATCAGGTAACGTTGATAAAGTGGACAGCTCATCAAAACAAGGCATGGTGCCGTTATCTGTAGTGAACACAGACGCAAAATATTCGTTAAAACCTTCTGCGATAGCGCTATCATCGTCTACCAGATTGTCTGAAACGAAAAGCGTGGAAATCTTTTTTCGGGCCGGCGATAACGCCCTCCAGAATTTATTAGGCGATTCTTTCAGAAATGTTTGCAGAGTGACACTATTGAACCGAAACTTGGCGAGGCGAATCATTGATTTAAGTTGTCTTCTCATTTCAGAGATAGGTAAAGATTTGTTGCACTTCCTAACACGATTAATTCTCCGTTTCAAGTGCAGAATTTCACGAGTTATCCACGGGTTATGCTTGCGGGCCACTTTAGTGCTCATCGGAACAAAACGGTGTAAACATTCAAGCACAACCTCCTTAAAAAAGCCCCAAAGAAGGTCAATAGAACAACCGTCTGAACACATCTTTAAAAACGTGTCAAGGGAAAGTTCCAGCGCGTCAATAATGGACTCATCCTCAGCTTTGGAGAAGTTAAAAATAAGCGTGGGATTATTCTGTTTACGCGGTGATTGTTTAGTTGCAGAAGTTGAAATTTCAACTACCACCATCTGATGATCAGAAATTCCTTCCACTACGTTACACTCATAGTTGCGTGCCACAATCGCGTCGGATATGAACACAAGGTCGAGTATGGAATTAGAAGACGCAGTAATACGTGTAGGACCGTTTACAATTTGAAGTAGATTATTATTGAAGGCTATGTCAATTAGTAGGGAAGTATTGGGACAGTTCGTGGAATTGCTACTGAGCGATTCCCAATCAACTGAAGGCAAATTAAAATCACCAGCCATCAAAAAGAGGGGATGTTTTTGTTTAATTTTGTAAACAAAATCACTAAGCACCTCAAGAAAGGATGGACATGCATTTGGAGGTCGGTAAACGACACCTATAACGATTGCAGGAGTAAAACTAGTTAATTTTAGCCACAGTGACTCAATTTCCAAAACTTCATCAAGTACTACAAAATTTAAATGATTTTTTAAGATTATGGCAACGCCACCGCCACGAGATTCTCGGTCATTCCGAAGTATGTTATATGAAGGAGGAATCATCTCTGAATCTGCGATTGCCTCGTGTAACCATGTTTCCGTCACGGTGACGACATCAGGATCATAGTCATGT
Organism: Ixodes ricinus; assembly: GCA_037355805.1. Lineage (NCBI taxonomy): Eukaryota > Metazoa > Arthropoda > Arachnida > Ixodida > Ixodidae > Ixodes > Ixodes ricinus. The sequence goes on along the minus strand of JAZHYW010002472.1, from coordinate 1,520 downwards.
AGCACGCATTCAAGATCAACAACTTTATTTACAAGACTTCTAGCGTTTACATTAATCAGTTTTAACTTGTTTGAACAAAAATCGTCATGTCACGGTGACAAAATACCGTCATCAGACTCTCGTGTTTTGTTTGGTCCAGAAACACAAACTCTGGCATCGTTTACAGCGCTCCACTCATAAGTAAGACCGTTAATCTTCATTTTATTATATACGAGGGTGACTTTATCTCCCTGTTCCCTGTTCTGGGCTGCGCTGTCCCATAACTTTTTGCGAAGTAGCCGGACTGGCTTGGAGTAGTCATCGGAAACAGAAATTCCGGTATTTTTTAGTTTACGAGCATTTTTGAAGATACTCGTCTTTTCATTGAAATCACGAAGGTTCAGGAGGACAGGCCGTGGCTTAGTTCCCCTACTGTAACCCAGTCTGTGTATCCTTTCAATGGAGGTAACTGTTACATCCAGCATGCCATCAAAAACGTCAGTGCAAACCTTTTGCCTTAGTTGAGCAGGGTTCTCCCGAGGGTCTTCGGGTATGCCGTAAATAATTACATTATTGCGTCGGCTACGGTTTTCAAGGTCATCAACCTTCTTTTCCATTTGCGAAATTGCTGACGTCAAGTGGGAAACGGTGCTAGATAACTCAGACATTTTAGTTTCGTAATTCTCAAAAGATTTTGCCGTGCCTCTGACCTCGTCAATGGTCGCTTCGATAGTAGATAGCCGCTTGTTAATGCCATTAAACGACTCCTTTAGGCTTAGTTGTTCTTTTCGCATTTCTTTTATGTTCTTGGCAACATCCTTCTGACTTTTTAGGATCTCCTGTATGGCTTCCGTATTTGGGCCGGGGTTAGTCTCAACGTCCCCCGCTAAGAGTAACAACAACTGCACTGAATGAACACAATCCGCGAGGATACAGACGAATGTGCCGGGGCATGGCAGCACTACGAGACAGACATCGTTACTTCTGAATTCATCGTAATCCATATACGTTATACTAACCTGCGTGATCAGGAAGAACAGTTTAGCCGTCATGCTCCGTGTTGTGCTGCCATGCCCACTGGCGAGATCTTGTCGGAGCGAGGCTTTTGTAGGCGAAGGCGCTGGCATCGGGAATGAAGGTGACGTCACGAAGCCACGGGGTCCGGGCCCATCCTGATGATAGAAGAATGCTGACGCAAGGTCTTGACGCCGCACTTGTAAAGTTGAACACGGGCCAGATGCAGGATCGTGTCCAGCGAGCATCAGCAACAGCTGCGTGATCAGGAAGAACAGTTTAGCCGTCATGCTCCGTGTTGTGCTGCCATGCCCACTGGCGAGATCTTGTCGGAGCGAGGCTTTTGTAGGCGAAGGCGCTGGCATCGGGAATGAAGGTGACGTCACGAAGCCACGGGGTCCGGGCCCATCCTGATGATAGAAGAATGCTGACGCAAGGTCTTGACGCCGCACTTGTAAAGTTGAACACGGGCCAGATGCAGGATCGTGTCCAGCGAGCATCAGCAACAGCTGCGTGATCAGGAAGAA